>OZ035826.1:29095432-29370432 GCA_964034765.1 Knipowitschia caucasica
TCCGCACACACCAGTCTCTTTGTCTAATTCACACACGAACAGAAATCATTTTCCTTTTCTCTGGCACACAGACTGAACGCCGATCTGCGTCTCTCTCTGTCGATGTTGTGGAACGCCTGGTTCGCTCGGGGATGTACAGAGTCATCCATCACCACGGGCCATGACTGGGATGCATTATGTTGTCTCTTTTCTAGTTTACTGCCAGCACATGTCAATGTTTGGATGTGAGAAAAATATAGATTGTTTGAAAGTTTAGATACATCTTTTTCAAGGAAGTAGTGTGTTGTTCAAGTACATCACAAAAAACCCAACAACAAACATGTAGAAGTACTAGAATTCAGTGATATTTATTTCAGTATATTTTGATTTGCCTGAAAACAAGATTTGCAGAGAACAGAGGCCACCTGCGGCTCTGGAGCCACATGCAGCTCTAAAAAGAAGTACATCTTTTCCTTTTTTTGGATTAGGGATTTGTTGGTTGATTATTCTTTTGATTAATCTATTAGTTTATATCATGAAAGGTCAGTAAATGTGGGATTTTTATGCATTTGACCAAAACAATGCTCAGGTGATGCCCCTGTCGAACATCTTCATAGAGAAGACTTTTTACACATTAGTTTGTTCGATTAAAACGTCTCTGTAAACACATTTCATTTCCTTCTGCATTATAGAATGATCTGAGCCATAAAAACTGAGTCATAAAACATTTTGGAAGTCTATGTAAGAATAAAAAACACAAAAAACACAATGAACCGATTATTCCCCATTGGGCTTTATGGAGCAAGTGGGTTAGCATTGTCCCTCTATATCAGGGGTCTTCAACCTGTAGCTTGGGAGCCACCAGTAGCTCACCAGCCCCTTCCAGGTAGCTCGCCAAAGGATCTTGAAATTAACAAATAAGATGATATACTTAATATTTCAGATCTTATTATTCATTATTTTTTATTGTAAATGCAAACTTTGTGCACTAGTAACAAATATGCGATAATATACAGTATAATGTATCCAAAATCACCTCTTTGTTCCCAGGGTCGCTAAAAGTAAAAATAGTTCTCTGCCTTTATTGTCCCAGGAAAGTAGCTCTCTGGGTTGGAGACACCTGATCTATATACAGTCTACGCCTAAAACATTCACATATTTTACCTTAAAGGAGCTATACCCGTTGTCACAGGCTTTTCATTTTCCCTACACTCTAATTCCACAGAGCCATCTAGTTGTATTTGCGATCTGATACATATGCAAACATTAGCATGAGCGCAACTTCTTGTAAGCTGTACAACAATCACTGATGTAATGGTACAAAAGCAACGCACTGCTAACACAATATCAAGTGTTGAAAGATTACCGCTAGTTTTGCTTCATACTACAACTTGTATGTAGTAATATGCATTTCTAAGAACTCATTAGAAAATAAATCGGGTATAGCTTCTTTAAAGATAAAAACGTGGTACTGCTTGAAATTATACTAGCTGATTGTTTCATTGGCAAATCGTTTTGAGGCAAATCAAGACTAATTTGCCTAATTAAAGCAAATATGAGCTTTGGCAGTTTTTGAAGTGTTTTTGTAGTGTTGTTAAGCAGTGATTGTTGCGATTACAGATGAAATGAGTAGAAAGCAAATGGCAGAAGATAATATCGCAGAGTTTTTCATTCAAATATGACACCCCTCACAGCATATATTCTGCTCATGTCACCATTTTCAGTGTAGCTAAAGCAAATAAGATTCCTCTGCAGATGTTAATGCTGCAAAACTTTGACGCCTAAAATCCCCCCATCATTTCATGCCACTTATCCTTTAACACTGGAGCTGCCTGGAAAATAACAGATAATGTGATAATGTGTCAGGTAGAGCAGCTGCACTTCAACCACTGTCACACATGCCGCAAATGTGCTTTTCAGTTTCTGCAGTATTTGTCACCCGAGACATTCGGAATGAGGTGAAAAATAGCCCTGTTAAATAGAGTATATTATGTTAACTTAAGTTTGACGTCAACCATGCCATTGTTTTTTGTCTTTTAGTTTTAAAAGTCTGATTTAGTATCCATCAAAGAGCCTTTAATGTCATGAGATGAAATGCTTTTCATTCAAGATTCAAGAATTTATTTGCCATTTGCAGTAAAACCTCATTGGAAAAACTGTGCGAGACTATACCCCAGTGTGCACCAAATAGAGAAGATACTGTAGTACACACCAGGGCTCCTCCCACGGGATATGATGCAACACTGCACAAATACATTTTTATTTAAAATGTATTCCTTACAAGTGTTTTTTTATTCTTTATTTTTTATTATGCCTCTCTACCCTTACCTCTCTTCTGACTGTTGCATCGAGCCAAAGCAATTTCCAAGTCTGTGACCTCCTGTTACTTACGTGGCAATAAAAATTATTCTGATTCTGATCCTGATAAGTTAAAATATTGAATCTTGGAATAGAAAAATAAAAAAAAACAAATATTTTAATACCTGTGCTTGGAAGTTTATTCCGAGTTTTTCACTCATTGTTAGTGGTTGTGTGAAGCTATTGTGTGATGAGGGCTAAACTAAGGTGTTTGTGTTAGCGTTAGTTAGATGTTGTTTAAGTCCATGTAGAATGATGAGTAAAAAGTTCTTGATAAATACAAATTAAGAGCTGTTTAACCATAATGTTAGCTGTTAATTAGTGAGGGCTAAACTAAAGTGTGACCCATGTGTTTTGTTCTTTCAGTATACAATGCCAACAGAAACTACTCAAAAGAATCTGATCAGAAGTTGTCTTGATAGCGTGTATTGCGTCCCCTTTAACATCTTGACAGCTTGGAGTTTTTTGTGCTAGTTGTTGATGAGTTTGACGAACCAACTCTGTACAAGGCCACCCGAATGCCAACTAAAAAACAAGAAAATAAATACAATCCAAACACTGCAGAGTCGAGAAGGGAAGGAGTGCTTAAGATAGCACTATGATAAGTATAACCAAAATACACAAAACTACAAAAAGTACTAAAAACTTCCAGAAATATCTAAATATATGAAGACAAAATTAAAGGGGGGAAAGGTGCCTTGTTGTGGTTTCTGCAAGTGATATTGTATGTATTGAATATTTTTTAAACAAATTAATTATTAGTGATTCAATGAAAGTTTATCCTTTTTTTTTGTTTTTTCGACTGCTGGCGCCCGGTCTTCCTCAGAGTGGTCCCGTGATGTTTGTTCCTGTGTCTTGTCTGCTGTTTTGCAAAGTTTTTATGTAGATTTGTATCGTATGCATGCCTTATCCTATTATTTTATTTTTAACTTGTTTGCACCGAGAGCCAAATCAATTTCTGATTTTAGCGCTGTCTTCAGGACGACGGCTCTATCTGCAAAAATAGCGACATGTCTCCGGAGGAAGTCGGCAGTGTCAGGTACAAAAAAGTACACCCTATATAACACTTTAACACTCAAAAAAAAACTCGACAAACACATCTGAATACTAATTGAACCTCGTTGGACTACAAATGAGTCAGATTTGAGCATTTTGATCCAGTCGTACAGCAATGTATTTTCCACCAGATACATTTTGTTTCAACTTTCAGGCGAACCTTCATTTGAAGTCTGAACCACTGATGCCACTTGACCACCAACTTTCATTCAGTAGATTTTTAATTTTGCTGAGTGATTTTTGATTGGCTGATTTAGATGTCAAGCAGCTCCTATCTGAGGTAAGGCTCTAGCTTTTCCCCTTTTCTGACCTTGCCATCCTTCTGTGTGTCTTTTGCGGCTGTAATACATCTTGATAGATCAGCTCTGCCGGTACTGAATTATAGCCAAATGCTGCCTGTCTGGATCTTTTTAAATAGGTGCCTCTGCCTAATGGACTAACTGGGGCTGGGTGCTATGTTATTAGTCAGTTGAAGCACCCGCAGCTCTATACCAGAACATCCATAAATAAACAATATAGCCTCTGTTTTCCAGACCCTTGTCCTTATTTAAAGGGCTTCACAAGAATTTACTGTAAAACGTTTTTTTCTGCCGTCCAAACAGTATTTCTTTTAGATAATATCAAAGAAATAGCAGATACAGGGATGTAAAAGCTGGACCTCAAATTACTGCTGCCTTCCACAACTGGGGGCTTTGTCTATGTGTCCTCCAGGGGACCTTCCAGCCGAGGGCCCACCGTTTCTTCTGACAGATTTGTTAGATGCCAGCAATGCACAAACAGTGGATAAGGTTTTGTGGCCTTGGTGCCCCAGGGGAGTTTTGATTAAATCCATACAAATGATGCTGAGCCCACAAGCAAGAGCTAATGCCACTTTAGTTTATTTCCACTGGGGTTAAAACATTTCTCAAGCTTAGACAGCTCGGAAATGTGGAGCTGTAGAACAAATTAAGTAAGTTAAGTTACATTAAAAGAAACGGATAATACTTTCCCAACATAATGCAAATATTTCTTTCACTTAAAGCTATTCTTTGTACTTGTGATCAAATCATCATAACTTAATATTTCAACTTTTGGACGTAAATATAATGTGAAGTGAATGTCTTACTGAAGTGGAGAGATTTTTACATAATGCTCGTTGCTTGCCCTCTCCTCTTCAGCCAATTACAATTTGGAATACTCTATCGTTACCATTTAAAACAAGACATTTTTGACATTTAATTGAAAACTAAAGCATTACAGTGACAGTAGCTCAGTTGGTAGAATATTGGTCTTTCGGCCTGAAGGTTGTGGGTTCGATCCCCCCACGAGACCTATACTCCAACTGCTCCCACTGATGTCTGCTGTTGTGTCCCTGCGGGCAAGACACTTAACCCCACTTTGCCCGAGGCGCCTGCTGAAATACCAAGGCGGTGTCATCGCTGACAAAGCAGCGATCTTCCTGTGGACTCACCACCTGCAGAGGATCAGTGAGAGGCTGATGCTATGAGAATTGCGTGGCAACTCCGCATCCACCCCCCCTTCTGAGTAAAAAAGGGTCAGAAATATGGATGTGAAGTTGCTGCAAATCTGCCTGGAGAGGGTTAACACATGATGACCAAAGCACTATGTTAAACCTTTTTTGACATCTCTCTCTTCCCATTTCTTATATTACTTAATGGCGTCAAAATGTATTTATTTATTAAAATGAATTTAGGACACTACATATTAATCAATGTGTCTGCAAACAGCGTCTACATAAATATCCTGGAATTAACACAATAGCTAAATTGCATCCATTGTCCCGAGGCAGGTAAGAAACACAAACTCACAAACAATAAAAAATAATGTAAAAGGATTCATTAAAAAATAAACCTACAAAATAAAACTAAATATATTAACTGCATTGCTGTATAGACTGCAGTGTTCAAAGACGTAGAGAAAAGTAGCGGCTTGTAGTCCAGCAAGTACTGTATAATTCAGGACTAAACAAACCAGAAGAAAATAACCAAACACAGGTCTATATGGGAAGGAAATAATTCAATATATTATCATTCACTGTAGGTGGTGCAACTATATAGTGTGACTTGTGTTTTCACTAAAATTGCTATGACTGTAATGCATTGAGAATTTCACATGAGGCTCATCGTGTTTGTTCCCAGATGTTGAACAAGCCTACAGCAGTGTTACATTGCCTGGGGTGCTTGTTTAAAATCAGTAATAACAGTAATCTGAGTGGCTCTGATCACTAGTGTGAGCAACGATAGCACAGCCTCTCCATGGCCTTTCCTTTCACTCCTAATCTCCCTCATGCTGACTGGCTGCCGTTTAAGAGGCGCTTTTCTCTTTTAGGATGGCGTCCCAACAGGGCTTTTGCTACAGTGCCATAAAACCCCACTAAAAGATAGTGTGAAAATTGCTTTCAGCTTCTCTCAGGCCATCACAAGCTGAGCAATTTACACCCGGATGTCCCCATGACCACTTGACACCAGGTGAGAAGACAGAATTTAGAAGGAAGACGGCAGATGGGTTCGGGAGATAGAGCATGAAGTATTAACCTTAACCTTTAGAGTGTGATAGTGCGAGCCGCAATCCTTACAGCTTGGGGCTTGAGATCGTTTGATAAGAGATCTTTTGATGAATCATGTTTTCACTATTTAACAAACTAAGTATCTGACACAACCAAGAGCAGGAAAATAAGCCCGCTGGTTATAGGCTGTACTGGTGCTGAGCTGTCAGGACTTTGGGGTACAAACTGAGCATTGGAGGGGTGAGCCTTTGCCATTTCTAGTTCTGTGTTTGAGAACCAGTGTAGCCATCACAACAGAATGCGTAGGTAAGCAAGGCCAAGGCTAAAATCTGTGGCTCCCATTCCAGTTTTGCGAGTTAAGAGTAAAATCTGTGTCATCCAGTGGTTAAAGCTATAAATCTGATTAAAACAAGAAAAATGAGAAACACAATTATAGTCACTGATGTTTGCAGACAAAAGGGCTGTATCCCACAGCTAATGGACGTGCAGCCCCCCCACCACAGATCCTGCATCTCACACATATAGAGCATCGCACTCATAGGAGCATCACAGCACCGTGACCCGACTGGAGACGAAGAGCCACGTGGAACACAGCAAATGGGTTTGAGGTCAGAACCTGATTGACGTAAGAAACTCACCGACAGCTGACACAAAACCAATGGAAGTGGCAGAACCTAACGACAGACAATACTGCAACATAAAGTATAAGAAGTGACTTAAAAGAGAAATAACATGGGTCCGTATGAAATTCTGTGGCTCATGAATAAACTGGTGGTGTTATATTGAGCTAAAATGAAAGAAACAAGTCACAGCACAAAAGCCCTGCTACAGATCTCAACCAACGCTTCTGGTACAGCAGTTCTTTTTGGCTTCTAATTCTTCTACATTTTGTTCACCCCTACAGAAAGATTCTTGTTTAAGCAGACCACAACATTATTAGAAAACATGTTTATCGTTTACATACTGAGAGCTGATTGCTGGTACTCTCTTGTTCACTGAAAAAGCTGATCTAAAGATAACTGGAGGACAAATCTACATTCATGTAAAAGAACCAAACTGTGAGCAAGAAACGAGTTAGATAAAATGTATGGCATAGTTTTGGTTTTGTGATGTCAAAGACGTCTGGTTTCAACTAATAGTTTTGAGTTTAGGGCTGTCACTAACAATGTTGTTTTTTAGATTAGTCACCTGGTCAATGACTAAAAAACAACAACTATGCTGTAAGTATGTCTTGTGTGTGTAGACATTTGTGATACTAGTAAAGTGCCCTATTGTTTACATCCAGGCAGTAAAGAGCGATAATTGATTACACCCAAAAAAAAAGTTTAAAATAGTTACAGAATTACAAAAACGCTAAAATAAAGGATGCACATGCACAGGCCGCATCCAAATGAAACATGTGTTGTTTTGTCTCATTGAAATATGAAGACAATGATTTAGAATGAATTGAAACGTATTAGGTTATAGAATTATAAAAAACGCCGGTGATGAGCTTCGATGATGAGATGCAACTCTGGACCGGTGAGTGTTTGTTTGTCTGTGTGTCATCTCTGTGGATGTGTGTGTGTGTGTGTGTGTGTGGTTATGATTGATGCCAAGCCTAGTCTAAACAAGGGATTTTTACTCAAACACACTCAAATTAATATTTCTTCGGGACAAAACCCAAAGATCCAGTGCTGTGTTGTGGATACAGTATATAGTTGATTGTTGTATCAGTGCATTCCTCCAAATAGGAATTTATAATAGCCTGACATATTTTAATCATTGCAAACTGATCGAACGTGTACATTTTGTCCCTTTTTATGTATCACATCACACCAACAGCTAAACTAATGTACTGTGTGGTCAAAATAAAGACCGGTGTGCATGTTTGCCTTGAACTCGAGCTGTGTAAAATCACGCTCTGTGACTGCTGCTGCTGCTGCTGCTGATTATTATTATTCATAATCAGACAGATCTGAGCCAAATGTAAAACACAGCAGGCTATCAGTGGAAAAATGTACGCTGCATAATAATGACCAGAGCGAATCAGCAGAGTAGAAAACTATAAATTGTCATGTACCCCATGTAGTTGTTTCCTTCTTTTTCAGGTATTTGTGTCATGACTGTCCACAAGTTAAAATAATATAAAATTAGGACTGTTTTTGCAAGAGGAGTAATACATAATATAATATGTTCATGGAAAGGAGTAGTGTAAATGAAAACAGATTTGAACCTCAATTTGCCAAAAACTTGTATTCCTCCAGCTGCAATCATGAACATGTTTTCTTTTTGGCAATACTTTTGAAAGGATTTGCTTAAAAAGGGGTGAGAGTGTATTTCTGTGGCGATAAAATAAACATTTTTTCTAAAGGCGCTTATCAGATTTGTAAATGATCCATTCAAAGCCCCCCGTGTAGTTGCTGTTGTTGCATAAAAATTACCCATATCCATTGCAAGCAGAAAACTCCATCTAAATTATGTAGCATTGGTAGCAGAATTGCTCGAACGCCTCAACATGAAACAGTTCGATATCGCAATGTGCTGATTCAAGCAAATTAAACCAATGCCTGCTTGTGTTTTTTTTTCTGGTTAAAGCTGCCTGTTGTAAGTAACATATCTCGGGAGAAAGCTCACTGGGAATTCCTACAGCGAGATGATCTGAAGGGCCCTTAAAGGCTTCTCCAGCAGCTGGTTTCATTACATAACACAAACAGCCCTGCAAACAGACAACAACATTTTGTGTTTGAAGCGATACAAATTATGCTGTTCAGAGGAAGAAAAAAAGATGCCTAAGTGACAAAAAGAAACAGAATAGAAAATGGCAGAGATAAAGGTCTTGATGAATACAAGTTGCCAAAGGAAAAGCCTAAAGCAAAGAACTCTAGGATGAAGAAGAAGGTAATCGCCCAGTCTTGCCATCCGACGCCCAAAGGCCCCGTTTGGGAAGAAAAAACACACAACTGATGCTTTAAGCTTGGACAGATAGCAGACAGAAAGAATGACGGCGAGAGAGGAGCAGAATACCACCGAGGTTTGAGAGACACACATTCCTTCACATGCCAAAAATGAGCGTGCAAAAAACAAACAAACAAACAAACATCCAAACAAGTCTTTCTTTCCGCACTACAAAGTCTGCAGCGTGCTCCAAAACACACACGCCCACAGAGAATATCTCACTTTGTAGTTCCCCTGCTGTTTGAGTCCCTGCAGTGGTCCATTGGCTGAGGAGGAGGGTGCTGGGTACAGGTTGTCACAAAACACACAGGTCTGAACTGACAGGATGGTGTTAGAGCTCACAGCTTATTAACCTCTTATGTATTGTTTTTTTATTTCATAAAAACCAAACAAAAGGCCCATGTGATGGCACTTTTTTGATGTATTATTCAAGATCTGGGTGTAGAGGTTGAATGCTTGAAAGCAGCACTTTACTCCTTCCATGCCTGAAACACTTCTCTCCTACTGTAAGCTCAGCGACCTCAGCCGGTTCCTCTCAATGCGGAGGAGCAGCAGCTTTTATGCGAGCTCCTCCTGTGTGGCAAAACTGCTCATTGTATCACCAGGCTCACACTGTGCACTGTGGTACTTCGGTTCTGCAAGTTCATTCTGCAATCAAACTAATGAACAGAGAAGAGAGACTTTCAGTCTCCAGAAAGTGGTCACAGTCTGTTTGGGCCAGAGATAAGGGAGCGCCCAGCCATCCTCCTGCTGAGGACGTTCAAGTCCCAATTTCAATGTATATCATTATCATCGTTGTGTTATTATAATATTGGGCAACAACATTCATGTTGTTCACAAAACAGCACCAGAACTGTTGAGTTTAGCGACAATGTTTGAAAGGTGGGAGGTCATGGTCCTTCTGGAGGAATAGTTTGAGCAGCGTCTAGATTTGTCCATTGTGTCCAGCCCGCTTCTATTTCCCAAAGAATTAAGGATGTTTTACTTACTTAAATTAAGAATCAAAGTAGACAATACACCGGCGCTGAAACAGCTGGCATTTGACAGCTTTCTTTTATACTCTTGGCAACTTGCACTTCCTCTGTTTCTCCACAAAGTGCACCCAACAGATGTTCCCCATAATGGTAGCATTTAGTACTCCTGTTTTGAGATTCTGCTCTGCTAATTATGATACACTTGCTGACAGGAGGAAAATACACTTTCCCACCGTGGATATATGTATTTAATATTTTCAGTTTTGTTGCTGTGACATTATGCTTGGTAGCCACAGAGTACGCTATAGATCTATAGGTGCTGTTTCATGCTGTGACAATTTTATTTACGGTAATAGAAAAAACAACATTAAAGCAAACTACAGAACTACAAGCATACCTACCAGTACATATACTGGTACGTATGCTTGTAGTTCTGTACTTTGTTTTTTGTTGCCATGTTTACACATATGAGCGGTGTATCATAAGTGTATGCAGGGCTGCAATTTGTTTATGGTGTTTTTACTTGCACTTGCACCTCTTTGCAGTATTTGCAGCATAATTATGTAGTACTACAAGTTGATGTATTTTGAACTTGCTTCACACATTTGTTTACTGTTTTTATTGTGTCATAGTGTAGAAATGTAATAGTTTTAAAACAAAGCAATATCTAGGGCAACCCTCAACGACAAACTTTATAGTTGATCTGTTGGGCAATCATTCTGTTATATAATAATAATGTGTTTTAAACAGATTATAATAATAATCTGTTTAAAACACAATGAGGGACAAGAATATTAAGATTAAGAAATCCTTTATTCGTGCCACAGTTTCCCCACTGTGGTACAAATAAATGATATATATAGAAAATTACTTTGACTAACTTTCTCCACAAGTAAATTATATCTCGGGCCACCACATAACAGTACGATTACTCTTGTGTGCAGAAGTCATTCACTCGCCAGGGCTGCACTGAGCACCTCTTAAGTCCCATATCTAAAGCAATCAAATTAGATTGATGCTTCCCTTCTTTATAAATGTCATCATAATCCTGTCTGAGGGCTCTGGTCAGTCAGATGCTCTTTGCTGAGATCAAATTCCTATAGTTTATTAAAGTGATAGTCTGTAACTCTAAATGAATTACAAATTTTAGGAAATGTGTTAAATTGACCTCCTGGCCTTAAATGTTGATATAAAATAAGTCATTTTATTAATTCTAATATTACGGGCAAGTCCCGCCTTCCCTGCTCTTAGCTATAGTTCAGAATCCACGGTGCCGTCGAGGTTAACAAATCGAGTCATGCCAAGGGCTGTCAATCATCGGTGCTGATGATGGTGTAGACCAATCAGAAAGGAAGGGGGAGGGAGCTTGCATCGTTTTTATCAAATCAAGTACCTCTCTGTCTCTCTTTCTGACAAACTCCAGACAATCACTTTAATATATTCACTCGCATTATATGGCAAAAAGTATAGGAACACATGTACAGGACACTTTTTTCCTTATGGGTTGTGACATTTGAAACCAAAATTATGTACAGTATAATAATATGTGTATATGTAGACACCAGATGGTTTTCCCCTTGTCATTTTTACTGTGCACCTGAAAAACCACACACTGCATCACGTCCTATCCACTCATACACAAACCAAATGATTATTATCTAACCTACAAAAATAAGAAAAAATGTGTTTTGTTTTTAAATAAATTTTTTTAGTTTTCAAATCAATTAGTTTTGTTGGAACATAAATAGAATTTCACATTATTTTAACTGAAGGTTTAACAAACTGAAGGTCTGGGGAATTAATGTGTAAAAAAGTCAGACTATCATTAAAATCTTGATTATTTTGTTTGTAGTTTTTGAGTCTAGAGCAGTTAAAAATTATCTATAACTAAGATGTTTGATCAACGTTACATTTTACACATTGTAAATGGTTCACTACATTACGGCTTTCCAAACAAAACCATTTCTGAGATGTCCACATGTCGACTACAAGGCATGTACAGCAGATGCCTCTTTTTCTTTAACTTTCCGTTCACACACACAGAGCCAAAATAATGTCTGAGTTTTCTACGGCGAAACGTGGCAAACTTTTGGCAGACAGACACTTCTCACCTCTCAGCGATCACATTGAGCGTGGAGACATCTCTCTCTCTCCTCATACTCTGCAAAACTCAAACAGAATTATTCAGTCATTGCCCATGGCTACGAAGACAAAGCATGGAGCAGAAGGAGGAGAACACAGACGGCTGGAAGGAGAGCCATGTGTTTATATTTCACATTGGAATCCTTCTTATAATCAACATTGGAAAGTAGAAGCATAAACGGACATATTCTACCCTCTCCAAAGACAAACAAAAAGGAAAGATAAACCAAAATTTTGCATTTTGATCTAAAAAATGGCCAAATGTTTCAATGTTCCCCTCATGTAAAAAACAATCTTTTTATCAATTCAGTCTGTAAAGGTATCTCAAGCACAATCGAACCAAGCTTTCATTCCCCCCAAGCATCAGTAGGGGGCAGGAGAGATTCTCTTCTCATCTCTCATTGCTCTCATCTCTCTGTTCTGCAAAGGAGAAGTTGGATAACTGGCAGCAGTCCATACTTTCAGACTTTCTCTCATTGCAATCAAATGCGGGTGTCCATAAGCAGACAACGCTGAGCTGCCCAGATTAAAAGATGCCTATCTTGATTGGCCATCCATCAATGGAACACCAAAATGGGCCGGGATGATATCTTGTCACAAATTCTAATTCTGGTTCACTCCAAACTCAATGGACCCCAAACTTTATTATCTTTTGCCATTAAATGTACTGCTTCAATATCCTGTTACTGTTTTGTAGTGTTTTGAATACAAAACACATGACTCACAATAGAATATATGAAACAATGACATGATTTGTCAAATAAAATACATATTTGAAACATCTCAAAATAGTGAATATTAAATAAATTGAATTAATTTCAATTGTAACATCAGAATAATTATTGATGCTATAGAAACAAAGACTAAACACATGAGTACAGCAGGCCAAAATATCGATTTTATTTTATACAAACAGTTTTATTGTATTCTTGTGTTTTGGCACAATCTTAAATGTGTAAAACTGCTGCTGCTTCCTGTCCGGTTCACACAGTCGTTACACAGATCTCCCAGCATGCCGACAGTCTTGATGGTCACCCCGCTCTGGTCACGCACCCCTATAACCTTTTACACAAACAAGTATTAGTAGTGGCGCCAAGGTCTGAAACCTGTAAATATTTACAAGGCTAATATATATTGCCAAGGGAGAGCTGACACAGGCAATCATTTGAACAGGCTGGCTGTATGTCAAAGTCTTCCTCATTAGAACGGATTTTACAAAGAAAATGCTAATTGGTCTCACTCCCTAAATAAAGGCTTATTTTGTGTGTATGCGTGTGAGCCGCCTGGCCTGTTTAATGAGATGGTGTCTCTAATGAAGGAACATCGTGTTGGAATCAGTCTCTTGCTTCACCTTGGACTGGAGAGTTTCTTCAAGGAGTTCTTCCATCTCTCATTATCCCTGTGCCTCCATTCGGATTCTCTACCTCTGCAGAGACAGGTCAACGCTACACACTGGAGATGTAAAGATAGATATTTTCCCCTTTGCTTTGTAATAGCATGCTTTGACAACTCTGAATATATTTAGATAACTTTCTGAGCATAACTCTGCGAGATCAAATAGACACAATGACAGACTAATTAAACTAGACATAAAAGGTTTTGCCAACAATCAGCCCCCGGCAAAGATGAGAACATAAGTATTAGAAGCTGCAGACCACTGAGCCATTGACTCAGGCAAATAAATGCTATTGGGAAAGAGACACGAACTGGTGCTGTCCTGTGGTCTCTGATCTGTTCACCATTTAAGATCCAGGCGTCCAGCGGCGCTTCCTGCAGACAGATTCAAACGCTCCAGTGGCCAGACTTCTTACCACACTTTCTCCCCCGAACGCGGCTTTGCCTTTGTCAACTTGCACTGGGCGGTCATCTCAGGTGCTGAAATAACACTGACAGATGATTTCAGATTGCAAGCTAAAGCTGGTGCAAAGCGTGGCCATACTTGCATTAAAAAAAAACAGATCCCGTCAGACCTCTGAAGCTGTGCAAGGCAGGGCCTGGTTAGTTCCATGATGGGAGACCTCTGGGAACACCAGGTGCCACGGTGGGGCGGCTATGGCTGTAATTGGCCAAACTGGTGTTGTGTCCTTAGGCAAGACACTTCACCCTAGAATGAGCCTGGTTTGTGTGTGTGTGTGTGACTCTCACGGCTCTTTCTTACAAGATACAAGATACTAAAATCCATAACAGAACTGGAAAAGCTGGATTGATGCACATCATTTTGTACAAAAATGTGATCAATATGTATAAAAGTTGTCATGATTTTTATATCCTTGCTAAAACATGATAATACTGCCAGTGTCAGTAATATTGCTAATTCTGTATTTGTGTTTTCTTTTGGGTTCAATATAACATTAAGGGGGGCGACAGGTTTAATTGGTAGAGCATTGACCTTTGGGCAAACGAGAGACCTACTTCACGACTCCCACCGATGTCTTCTATTATTGTGTCCTTGGGAAGACACTTAACTCCACTTTGCCTGAAGCCCCCACTGTAAAATCAAGGCAGCTCAGACTAGAGCAGCCATCCTCCTGTGAACTCACCACCTGTAGGAGGATAAGTGAGGGACTGGTGCTCTGTGTGCAGCTCTGACTGCCACCCCCCAAACGGTCAGCACTAGATCATATACGGAATCGGGACGGAAGCGGAAGTAAATATAACCTTACATTGTGTGCACCATGTGCACTTGTATATTGTAAATAGTAAATTTAAATGTATTCCTTAGAAGTGTTTTTTACTCTTTATTTTTTATTATCTCTCTGACTGTTGCACTGAGCCAAAGCAATTTCCAAGTCGGTGACTTCCTGTTACTTACGTGGCAATAAAAAATGATTCTGATTCTGAACAAACTACCTATTCATGCCTAAACTTAACCAGCAATTCCCATAAAATAACCCCAACCCAGCCTTAACCCTAACCTTAACCATCTTACTCAGACGCCTAAAACTTAACCAGTCACCATTTAAGGACTCATTAGTCTAAAACTAATTCGAAAGTACGAGTGTTACTTCCAGTTTCGTCCCGATTCCGTATATGATCTAGTCTAGTGCATCCATCCATCCAAATGGTTGGATGGATGGATGGATCAGATTAGGAGATCCTATATTCGTCCCACAGTAGGGGCATATCAGTGTTGCATCCCAAGTTACAGAACAGATGGAATGATCACACAACACAAGATAAATGAACAATAACTCTATAATTTTGTGTTAGCTCTCAGTTGTACAGAGATTAGCCAAAGCAAAGAAAGGTTTCTCACCCATCATATGTACTGAAAACCTACTATGAAGAGGATGGGTTAGAAACCTTCCTTTGCAATAACTCTATACTAAAATAGAATATAATCTTTAACTTTTATCATGAAACAGAGGCAAGTATAACATCTCTATCTTTAGCGTAACAAGGAAGCAAGTCCAAACATTGCAAATTATATTTTCTCTTAATCATTTTCTTTAAAACTGACTTCCAAGTATACACTTTTGGGGAATTGCAAGAAGGTCCTGCATGCGTTCGATTCCGCCTCCATGTCCTTTCTGTGGGGAGTTTCCATGTTTCCCCCTGTGTCTGTGTAGTTTTCCTCCAGGTGCTCCAGTTTCCCCTATCACTAGACACATGTACAATAGGTATGACTGTAATGAGTGAGTGAATGGATGGTGCTGTTCCGTCATCACCGTGTTTGGAGAGAACGGAAAAAAATCTGAAATCAACAACAATTGTAAAGTGCTTTGGGTGACCCTGTAAAAAGCGCTTTATGAAAAAACATTACTTACTTACTTAATTACTATTGAATTTGCCCATCATGTTTACCCCCCCATCTCATCTCCTGGTCACGAAACACATCATCCGCTTTGTCCCCTCGGCACGTCCGCCTCTCGCTGGCCTCAGGTAGCGGTGGTATTTGTTAAGAGCCTAATTGCCCAACTGTCTAGAAAGTGACCATGGAGAGTATATTCGCCTAATGAGCTCTCCGGAAGAGGGGCAGTAGTTAGCCGTGGCAACACCAGGCTCTGCTTCGCGATAAAGGTCACATACCACCAGAGAAAAATGCCACCGTGTGATGTGACGATCAAGGAGCAGAGGACTGTCCGGCATTATCCTCACCATTAAACAGAGGGAGAGGAGCAGGGAGCCACGGTGGGGGAAACGCCGGAGCTCAAGTGCTTTATGCCTATGACAGGGCTGTGCGAGGCTCACTGTGCAGGTGGCAAAGGTTTAAGAGGCAATGGATCTTCATATCAGGAGGCTCCTAACAGCTTTCTGCAGGAAACGGATTGAAACAGAGAGAAAGAAAATGGCAGAAAGAAGAGAATCATAACAAGGTGAAACATTAGAGAATATGAAAAGTCTCTTGTTAGGCTGCAACTTTCAATTTTATCAACACTTCTCGATGTCCGTCTTCTGCCCCTTTATGGACCAATTTAATTTTTTTGTGTTGGCAAATACAACAGGTTGTGTAAAGTCCTCTGAGATAACTACTGTTGTGATTTAGGGCTACACAAGAATAGACTGAATTGAATTGGACATTGCAAAGAGCTTTTAGTTTAATGTAGTAGTGGAGGAATAAACACAGAAAAAGTAAGAGGAGCAAATATAGTCAAAAGCTGCAACGAATAGCTCTCGTCTTCACCAAACTGCGGCACGCAACTGTAGAAAAAGGGAGCGCTAATGTGCCTGTACTCTCAATAACAACAATCTCAAGACAGAATCTAAAGTGCTGTGATTTGAGTGAGTTTTCATAATGGTTCAGTGGGTGAAAATTAAGTCAGTTGGTATCGACTGTATTCATAACATTTTTAATTATGTACATGGGGTCAGAGCCTATACCTTTTGCTTCTTCCCACTCAATTTTGAGCTGATGCATCGTAATTAAAGTTGTAAAATATTTGTAAATATGGGCAGAGAATATCTTTGACACAAGGTCATAAATGGGTCCGAGGCAGAGTGCAGAAGTAAAGGACACAGTGGCTGAGTGGATAGCACTCTCGCCTCTCCGCAAGAACGTCCTGGGTTCAAATCCCGGTTGGACCAGGGCCTTTCTGAGTGGAGTTTGCATGTTCTCCCCGTGTCTGCGTAGGTTTCCTCCGGGTGCTCCGGTTTCCCCTACCACTAAAAATATGTACAATAGGTCTGGCATGCGCTTCCTGTACTGGCGACCCCCGCTCCCAAAAATCACAATTGTAAACCGCTTTGAGACTCCGATGTGCAGTGAAAAGGCGGTATATATAAATAAAGATTACTTACTACTACACAGCAAAAACTCGAAATTCGACATAACATATTAACTCAAGGTTCAGCAACAACCAAATGTGAGATGGCTGTCTTTTCGCAGCTCAATACGATAGCTGCATCTGCTTCTCAGTACCTCATGCATATACTGTATGGGAAACAACAGTGCTGCCATGTAGGAGCAAACAGTCCGCTTCTGAGCCAGCGAATAACCCATTAGGCCCATTAGTAGAACACAACTGGTGCTTTGCATGCTCCGGCTTTCTTTTCTCCCCTTTTTTCAAAACTTTTGTTATTCTGATACCTCGCTCAGCCTTTCCCCTCATTAAGCACTCACATGGGCAACTAAAGGCTGAAAAACAGTCCTGTGCATGCTCAAAAGCAGAGGCACAAGCAACGCTCTGAAACTAATGGAACAAGTGGGAAACACTAATGAAGCTCTAACTCCGCCATCTCGCCTCCTCTCTGTCGCACACACAAGATTGCAAATATACTTTTTTGTTTTTCCGTTCTTGCTTTTGAAAGCGGCTTGCGGTGATCTCTGACACTGGGCCATTTTGTATATATGTGTTCCTTTAATTTACTACTGAACAAGAAATATAATGTGTTTTCCCAGTGAATGCAGTGAGAGGGAGATATTGTACGTGAATCAGACTATTTAATTATATATTTGAAAGTGAATTATTATCTGTTCCCTTTCAATAATGTGCTAGTCTGTTATGCATGTTTTTAGTTTAACATATTTACTGTTTTGCCCTTGGATCTGGTTCTAAGCAATGAAACGGCATGAAGACTTTTTCAGGTCGAGGTAAGATGTAACTTCCAGGAATATCCTAGGAGCATTATGAAAAACAACTTCTGTCAACATATAGCTAATTAAATCTTTTTCAACATAAGTTTTATTGAATATGCATGAATGAGCTATTGGCACTGTGTCTTGCATTCAGGAAGTTACATATTGGTTTGTAACCCAGATTGGCAACTGTACACCGGCAAAGATGTAAGTGTATTCTGATTCTTGTCAAAGTTTCATAAAGGTTGACCTAATTGACATATTTGGTTAACTTTACCTGCTATTTTGATTAAATGATTTCATGTTCCATTCATCTGTTATGATAATTCCTTTACCTGCTGCTATTATTACTATTGTTTATCCGGTCATATTCTCTGCGATCCCCAACCATCTGTAAATGTGAATCCTCTGCTCACCACAGTGTGTATTCCACAAGCATACTTATCCTTGACCCAGGTGCAATTATATCTCCAGAGTTGATTATCTTATGATTTTATTATTATCTATCTATAATCTTGAAAAATAGATTATGTTTGATGTTTGCATAATCTTAGTGCTCAAATCTCTCCTTGCATTCTCTGTAATCTGCACAAATATGACATTTTAGAACGAATAAAGGTTTATCTTATATTATTTATTTTCATATTTTGATTAATGATCCATCTTTTCAATATTACATTCAGTAAGCTGTTGGTTCTACCCCGGATTTAGCCTGGCCTTAGCCATCCATACTCTCCGGTCAATTATCATTTCTCTGCATGCAACTTCTGGGTCTGGTCCCTGTGTTTGCGATCAGAATCGGTTGAATTCCATCCGACCAATCACAGCACGGGAGGCAGGTGTTGTAGTTAGTTGTGGGTGACGTCAAGAGTTTGCACTGAACAGGCAGGTTGTAGTTTGGCAATGGCGAAGAATGTGATAGTGAAGTATTTCGGTCTGGTTCTATCAAGAAATTGAAGGCGGAGTAAGAGGTATGGTTAGCAAATGTAATCGCAACGCTGGCAAAAATTGTGGCGCTACTCCCCAGGGGCTCTGTTTGCGGCAAAGGAGATGGCTAGGCTAAATGCTAACGACTCACTCGGGCTCAATACATACGTCAAGGTAAACTCAGATCCAATCGTTTCAATCTGCAAAAGGAGTGACCCCTCCCACCTGTTCTCGGAGCTCAATGGAGCACCTCCAGACCTTAGTACGAAATGTAATTTGTACTATGGTGTGGTACGACCAGGCTAGCCCAGATTAGGATTGTGGTTAAAATTGGGAAATAATCAACTCAGTAGGGCTGGAAACTAAGAACGTAGACGCTTGGGCCTGATAGTGTTTTGGAAAGGGATGCACTGATTCAACTTTGTCATGTCCTATAGCAATGTTGATTACCAATTACAACATTTGAACCTATAACAAAGTGAATTTCTGAAGTAACTTATTAGTCTCATTACAACTATTGAAAGCATTAACTGATAAAATAAAACTGATGCTTGATCCAACACCAATATTCAAAAGCGTGTTGTGGAGCAGAGAAAGACGCCGAAAGATAATGAAAGAAAAGGATCTATGCACCCAGTAGAATAGATTATTGATACAGAATGTGAAAATATCTGATAGATGCTCGGATATGAGGAGGAGACATCTGCCTTCAGAGCCAAAGGGCGTGAAACAAGTCAGTGAGAGAAGGATGTACTTTTCAGTCTGTTTGTGAGAGACCAAACACCAAAATGTCAAACATCATGAGGTTGGAAAGAGTGCTGTGAACGGTACACTTTCATTTTTTGTTGTAGTTGACGTTAAAGCTCAATAAAACATGTTCAATAAAAGTCTGAGTAAAAAGCTTTAGAATCAGAATCATAATTATTTGTATTGCCATTGTAAGTAACAGGCTCATGATGCAAACAGCTTATAAAAGTAAAAATAGATATGAATGAATGAATACTTTATTTCAAGCCATGGTTTTCAGGTCATGTTTTGTGTGACTTTGATCTGTGAAATCTGCTATATACAGTAAATAAACATTTGTCACTTTTGGACTTTCCTCAGACATAGTGGACATTAGTTGGGAGCATCGCAACTAAATCAAAACCACAAATTAGTAAAAAAACCTGGAAATGGTAAAATCTCTTGTAATTTGTTTATATTATCTGGCAATCCCCCGGGTTTAGAGCTACAAAACAGCCGTAGAATTAAAAGGATCACTGCCAAGGCCAAAACACAGAGAGAGCTTGAATGCGGGAGTTAACTTGAGCACATTTGAGCTCTTTTATCTCCAAATGGAAACAGCAAGTATCTTTGTTTTAAGCACTGCAGGACTTTAAATGAGTAAGTCATCTGTATTTGTACATGTTTTAAGTGGTGAGGGAAAGTATAGCAACTGGAGCAAACCTACGTAGACACAGGGAAAACATGCAAACCCCACACAGGGAGGTCAGTCTGGAGGTGGCATCAAACCCAGAACCTTATTTTTGCTCTGGCACTCTGCTGCCCCAACATGCCTGAGATTACAAACTTGCTTGTCATTTAATTTCAGGTTTCAGATTTCCCTCCACGTTGAATTATGAACATTATCTGAGCGTCATAGCTGAAATTACACTTCGAATTGAACGCAACAGGCCACACAATTCAATGTGTGATTTCTGCTCTGTTCATGGTGCACATGGATCATTCAATATAGAGGGAAATCTGAAACTGAAATTAACTGAAACATTGGAATTCAAACCATTCAACCATTCAACCATTCAACCCTACACGCTTCACCATAGAGTAGAGGCAGCAGTAGTCGCCCCTCTCTGCCATTCTCTCTGCACTTCTCTCTCCATGAAGCTTGCATGAGCCCCTAGCACAACCGGCTATTTAGAGTTTCTCACAGCTGATGCAGACTTTTAAAAGAGGTCTTCACCGTTCTATCCGGGTCACTCTGCTCACACTGCAGCAGTGTTTGTGTCAGTCACAGAGATGTCTTTAGGAACATCACTTTGGCCAATCAAAAAACATATTTTCTTTTTGTTAGAGTTTTTCCTTGCTGAGGCAGGAGGGTCTAAGGACAGTGGTGATGATCCAGGACGCTCAACAATATTTATGGACATTGGTCCTGATGGAAAACTCATAGAGCTATTGGTCCATATAGCATTTCTTGAGTTTAAACTGATTCTTGAATTTGACGGATTTGTTGTCCTCCCAGACTACTGTTGTGATTTAGGGCTATACAAGATTAGAAGGATTCAAAATGAATAAGGTTTGGTGGGAAGTCCCACATCTCTATAAACATATAGTACATGCCCACAAAACCATTCAAGTTTTATTTTTTCACAGCTACACCCAGAACCGTTCTTCGCTTTTGCTGCTCTTTTGCTAAAAACAAACATGATGATCAACTGCGCATACGCGGCTGGAATGTGCCCAGACGCAGGACTACGGGACTGCTAAAACTGTAGGGTGTTTTTAGCAAACATTTAATAAACATAAATCTTCCTTCAAACAAACCCTCATCTATCTTATGTGTATGCTACACACTACACTATTAACTTTACAGCCCATTGATTTACTGTATTCTGTGCGTGGTCCCCCATAAGGGAGCCGAGTCTTTGCCAGTGACTGTCTAAACAGATTTCTGTCTATGCGAGGCACATACTCTCCGACACACAGATGTGTGGGC
Organism: Knipowitschia caucasica; assembly: GCA_964034765.1. Classification (NCBI taxonomy): domain Eukaryota; kingdom Metazoa; phylum Chordata; class Actinopteri; order Gobiiformes; family Gobiidae; genus Knipowitschia; species Knipowitschia caucasica. The sequence continues at coordinate 29,117,047 of OZ035826.1, forward strand.
TGCCTCACCTGGCTCCCATGGGGGCTGCAGCGGTCAGAGAAGTGGTCCTCGACTCCCAGCTCCAATTAAGAGAACAGACAGTCGGTGAGAGCAAGCTGGGCTATGGCCTCCTCACAGATGCAGAAACACCATCAGAATATTAATGCTCACTGACATTTGTTTATATGGCATATGAAGCTCCGTCTTGTTCTAGGCAGATGCCAAAAAACAGCTATTACATCTGGGAATAACTCGCATCACATCACAAGTCGATTCACAATTTAAGAAATGCGACAAGTTTGTGAGTAGTCTTTATAATGAATCATGCACGTTGCTCCAGGTGTTGTCATCATGGGTAATTCCCAGACACACAGATCCTCCTCCTGTTGTGCAGCAGATGCTCTTGCTGGGACTCACTGCCACAGTCTCACTGTGCTAATCAGACTTGTATGAAGTATAGTAAGCATCATCTTACTACAATGATGAATGCAAAGGAAACAGCTTTTTCATAGCACACTTTGTTCCTGTCAATCAATATTGTGATTGAATAATTACTAATATACCTGTACAACATCATCATCATCATAAAATACTAAAAAGATATATTCTTCTTTGTTCTATATCGTTTGTAGATGTCAAGTTCCTGTGAATGTATTACATATAGGCACAACCATGACCATGAGTCCGTAATAAAAGCTTCAGTCATTCATTCAATTATAATAAACTGCTAAAATCAATATATCACCACATCACGTTCTACAATTAAAGTCAAAAACTATTCACAGAGAAACATCCATAAAATAATACTTTAAAGCTTGAATTTTTAAGGCTGAATGTTGGACTCACCATGCCTCAATACCTGCACATTTACTTCTTTGTCGGTAATCCCTTACAAACTCTGGCCCGGTGTCACACGGCTTGCAAATGGATATTTTTCCCTCCAGGCTTTTCCGACCTGTGGCCAGGCAACACAAGCCGGGCCATTTATATCTCCTCCCCAAATGCACCAAATAATCTGGGCTGTGTGTGCGAGCGCGAGTGCGAGTGTGGCCCTCCGTAAGGCCGGATCAAGCAAGTGGAGATTGTGGCACAGGCCGTATCCAGGAATAACAGAGCAAGAGTAAGGCTAATGCGATGTGTGGGGAAGATTTCATTGTGGTTTGGCTGCAATGAGCAGGGCCAGGACAAATGGTTCAATAGAGTTCTGCAAAAAATGAGGATAAGTTTGGGTAAATGGCAGTAGCAATATCAGGATATAGTGAGAAGCAAAACAGTGGAGTGAGATTATTTTGCAAAAAGGCCTAAACAGCCTCAACACATTTTTGGTACGATTGAGCAGGGCTGGTTAATGGAAGATTAACAGGGTTGATTAGTGGAAGATTTGCTCTTATGAGGAATTGGCAGTTGCCTGACAATCTCTAGACCAAAACATGCCATTTTCTACGCAAGTGAAACTACAGTGACCCTTGCCACAAATGTGTCCCTACGTTTTTATTACCTTTACCCACGAGGTAAAGTGATCCCAGGCCATTGTCTGTTTGTATTGGCAATTCCAGGAAACATGCAGAATGGCCCAGTGAACAGCTGATGCTTTTCTGTTATTAATTTGTTTTTCTGTTTTGGATTTTAGCTAACCTTGCCTGCAAGCTGAATTCTCGCGGTATTTGTGAGTTCACAAACACTCGAGAATACATCTTGTACCGCTCCCGCTTACACTTTTCGAGTCGAACCACTGGGTGTGCGAGCCAATCACGCGCCAGTCTGGGGGTTTAGGGCGGGATATCCGGGTTTGACGAAAACAAGAAGTGCCGGGCCGAAGCAAAACAAACATGGCTACGCAGGAGGACGGACGCGTAGCTGAGGCTATGAAGTCAGTTTTAGCAGAATCTCCAATTTCTTTTTTGAAAGATGAACAGCGAGAGGCGCTTTGTGCATTTCTGGACGGCAAAGATGTTTGTGCATTTTTACCTACGGGTTTTGGCAAGAGTGTAGGCGGGCACACAGCGTCACTTCGCCCAATCAGCTTGAAGTATTCTGCTGCTTATCCCTCCTTTCCCCGAAAGGATTCTCCGGGAGAAATCCCAGATTGATATTGCGGAGAACGCGTTAGAGTTCTACACAATCATCAATCTGGCTCCTGCCAGGTTAGATTTTAGCAGTCCTTTACTGTATCTCTTTTCAAGGTTCAAAGCACCATCCTTTGTCTGTTTCACGCAAACCCTGGTGATCCAAGATGGCGGCCTCTTCAAATTAATGGCTTGTGCTCAGTGACACGTGGGACCACCATGGGCCCCGAAAGATGAGCGAAACTCTGCCATATTTGGGCATTTCCCTGGTCCTCCTGGTTCTGTGCGGTAGACGAGCTCCCATGATACTTGCGCCGTGTGTGTGGCTCTCATGCATGTGCACAGAGAGGCATGGCAGCGTTCTGACCCATCAGGCTGCTGCTAATCAGAGTGGAGCTTGAGCGGGAGGAAAGCGAGCAGAGTTGGTTGCACTAAAGTGTTGATTAATGAAAAAGATGGATTTATTACAAAAAAAAGTCCATCCAACCTTTATGAAAGCTGTGGGTTCTCTGTCAGCAGAGGTCTAGCTGTTTTAGTTTACATTGAGTTCTATTGGACATTATTTTGGGTATCCCACGTGGGTGGGCAGTTTGTAAGTGGCTTTCTTGTCCAAAACATAATGACTGTTATGAATTCCACCACTTATTTTATACAACCATTTTCTGTTAGATGTTTCAAACAGGCAGTCATTTAGGATCCCATGATTCACTCTGTGTAAATAGTGACCTAACGATTGCTACCAAGTGGGGGCAGAATTGTAAAAGTTACAATTGAGTGGATAAACATAAGAACTATCGCCACAAAGAAGGTACAAGAATTATCATACATATTTGAGTATTGTTAGTGATTCTGCTGGCCCACAGAGAAATGGAGAAGGGGTCTTCTTACTGGCACAGGCTACTGCTGACGTGCACATATGGCTTTCCTCTGAGGGCAAACAGCAGCATGAAATCATACAAAGGTCAGATATTCCTAGCCTGGTCGTACCACACCATAGTACAAATTACATTTTGTACTAAGGTCTGGAGCTGCTCCATTGAGCTCTGTTTACAGGTGGGAGGGGTCACTCCTTTTGCAGATTGAAACGATTGGATCTGAGTTTACCGTGACGTATCTAATGCGCCCGAGTGACTTGTTAGCATTTAGCCTAGCCATCTCCTTTGCCGCTAACGGAGCCCGTGGGGAGTAGCGCCACAATTTTTTCCAGCGATTACATTTGCTAAACATTCCTATTGCTCCAGCTTCAATTTCTTGATAGAACCAGAGCAGAATACTTGACTATGGCATTTTTCGCCATTACCAAACTACAACCTTCCCGTTCGACGCAAACTCTTGACGTCACCCACAACTAACTACAACACCCGCCTCCCACGCTCGCTGATTTGTCGGTCGAAATTCAACCGATTGTAATCGCAAACACAGGGACCAGACCAGACGTTACATGCAGTGAAATGATGATTGAGCGGAGTGTACGGATGGCTATGGCCAGGCTAGACACTCCAGGAAAAAGACATGTTTGTGCAACTCCACCATATCCACCATATCCGCCGACTAAAGCAGAAACAAAAGAAAAGACTAATTGCCAAACAATTAGGCAAGGCAAGGCGCGTTTATTTGTATAGCACAATTCATACACAAGGCAACTCAAAGTATACTGAACAAAGAAAGATAAAAAAAATTAAAAATCCCTCAGTTGTATGCACAGCTAAACAGAACTGTTTTTAACCTGGATTTAAACATAGTCAGAGAAGAGGCCTGTCTCACTGCATGAATCTGAAATGCGGCCTCCCCATGTTTAGGTCTGACTCTGGGCACTAACAGGAGTCCAGTCCCTGTGCTCCTCAGAGTCCGGGCTGGTTCATATGGCACTAACATGTCACTAATATATTTTGGTGTGAGGCCATAGAGAGACTTGTAAAGAGCAGAGCTGTTTTAAAGTCTATTCTCTGAGCCACAGGAAGCCAGTGCAGAGACCTGAGGACTGGACTAATGTGGTCATACTTCCTGGTTCTAGTCAGGACTCGAGCTGCTGCATTTTGAATGTACTGCAGCTGTTTTACAGCCTGTTTGGACAGACCTGTGAGAGATTACAGTAGTCTACCCTAATGCATGAATAAGAATCTTCCAGTCTGCTTTAGACACTATGTTTTTGATCCTGGCAATGTTTTTCAGGTGGTAAAACGCTACTGATATTACTGATTTGATGTGGAAACTAAAATTTAAGTCGGAGTCTAGTATTACCCCTAGATTTCTGACCTGAAGGTTTTAGGGAAAGGGACTGTAGGTGACAGATGACGCTCTCTCTTTGTTTCAGTGTTTAGCTGAAGGAAGTTGTTTTGCATCCACTCACTGATCTGTTGGATACAGTGAATCTGTACATACACTGGTCCATGTTCTCCTGCAGTCAGTGAGACATAGATCTGTCGTCTGCATAATTTTGACTGGACACTTATATTCTGCTTATTAACTGACCTAACGGCAGCTTGTAGAGATTGAACAGAAGAGGTCCCAGGATCGACCCCTGTGGGACTCCACAGGTCAGGGCCATATGATCTGAGTCACAGTTTCCAATCTCCCCAAAGTACTTCCTGTCTTCAAGGTAAGACCTAAACCAACTTAGGGCGGTGCCAGCGACTCCAACCCAGTCCTCTAATCTCTGTAAGAGGATCTCATGGTCGAAAGTGTCAAAAGCTGCACTCAGATCTATCGTTTGTAACCTTTGTAACCACCACAGTCTCAGTGCTGTGGTGGGGTCTGAAGCCGGACTGAAACATATCAAATGAGTTAATGAATACATTATTTGCAGCCGCTGCGTGTTATTGGTCCTCGTTCTGTAGCCTAGGTCCTGGATCATTAGCCCGTCCGTCTGTGTCGGAGCGGATCCCTTTCTCATATGTGGGTCTCCCCGAGGTTTCTCACCTTTTTCCCACTGGGTTTTTGTGAGTTTTTCCTTGCTGATGCAGGAGGGTCTGTTGGACAGTTAGTGTCCAACTAGAAGGATTGTGGTGATGATCCAGGACACTTTAACATTCTACAACATGTATGAACATTTATCAACATACATGAACATTGGTCTCTCCCTATGGACCAATACATATGGGAATATTTTGTTGACTGTTAACTATTGATTCTCTGATCTGTGTTGGTGATTTCAATGGTTTTGTTAAGTCCTCTGAGATGACTTCTGTCGTGATTTAGGGCCATACAAGAATAAGTTGTTGTTGTTGATTATAAGAAATCTAGCAAGCTTTTGGTAAAAATATTTTTCAAGGACTTTCCCCATAAATGGCAGATCTCAGATGGGACGATAGTTGTTAAGTACCGTGGCATGCAGACTGCTCTTTTTTAGATGTATTTAACACATTATATATCAGTGAATTATGAAAGTAATTATTAAAGGTGGGATTATAAAAAAAAAAACTCTGCCAAGATGTGCGGTTCCATTTGTTAAAAGTATTCCTGAATCCAGGTGTGATCCGGATCAACCAAAATCTAATCATGTACCTTTCAGTTCATACATTTCAAGTGGTGATACCATGTCCTCCTCAAATATTCACCATCATTCTTCCTGTGTGCAGACAGACGCAGGGCCCTTCCCTGCCTTCCTCTGCTCCTTTGTGGCTAAATGTGATTGATTTGATCAATAAAGATGGACAGATCTCACATGCTCAATCCTCATATCCCTTCAGTTTATTTGTTAATCCAATGTGGCGAAATGTTTCCAAAGCTCATGGAAACTGATTTCTGGTAAAAAACAGAAGCATAATGTGTTGAAACCCTGGAGCAGCTAAATGCAGAGTTTTTTTTTCATTGTTCATTTCTAGCTAAATGCAGACGCCCGATGACATGTTTATGTTCTCCACAGCAGGCGTGTGCTTCATGTATGAGGGACACTGTTCCTGTCAGTTGCACTTACTCTCTCCTGGCTTCTCTCTATTGCTTCATATATTGTATGCACAGCCAGGCCCACATCAAAGTGAACTGTGCCCGCAAGGACATATTTAAAAATCAATGCAGTCTTGGATGTAGCTAAAAAATGTATCATCCTCCGGCGTCTCACTCTGGGCATCACACACCTATACAGACACAGACAGGCACGCACCAATCCAGTATCAGTTATAGCGAGTGAACAAAAAGCCACATTAGTCACTCGTCTCAGCGGGTGCAATGACACCGGCTCCATAGCTGCTCCGTTAGTGGATGACGATGGCTCGTGCTCTGGCATGTTTCATCACTTCCTCTGGTCATTGTAAACGTTTGCACACAAAACATACTTGCAGGTCAACACTTGTGATGAAATACAGTTCACATTATATTCAGGTACAACTTCTAGAGAATTGGGTGGCAGCTCTATTGCCACCCTTCTGCCCCAGAAAGGGATAATAAAGGGATGAAAATAAATGAATTAACTTTTAGAGAATGCCTTTTGTTAATATATCTGTGCTTGACAAATACGCAAAACATAGACTATTACATTGTTCTGTTAAACTGAATCTCTTTTACTGGATTACCACAAGAGCCACTTTGCACTCAATTGCCCATTTGTTTAGAGTTGTATTGAGCCTGAACTGAATAGCCTTGCTGACACACACTGCCGTAAGAGCACAGAATTTAATGTATTAGATGCTGGTATTGCTTTTGTTAAGAACTGTTTGGTTCTGAAAAGAGTATAAAGAATGTGCATCCAGAATTATATTATAGCTGCAGGTACTAAAGCAACAGAAAACTGTATCTGATATGTAAGTGCACACACTTTCGCACATTCAGAATATATATCCTCGAAAAAAAGGAGGAAAGTCAGCTTTATGAGCCAAGAGCCATCCTTAGCAACAATTTCTATAACAAAACTGTTGTATCAGATATAAAGGTTTCTAAAGCTTTTTATCTAACAAAACAATATTTATTTAGCTTGTTTAGCAACTTCATTCAACCCCCTGCTGTATATTAGAACTTTGAAAATAACTTTATCCAAATACCTGTTTGTGCTCACTGCTATGTGTTACTATGGTGACACCTCAGACAGAGTGAACCTGAAATTGGACTTCAGGTCTAAGTAAAGATTAAACAACAAGGAGCTGTGTGGTTGTCAAAGGCATAACTGTTATCATCTGATTTTATAGTGAAATAATGCTCTGCTTAAAATACCAACTCTCCCCATTTGTTCTGAGTGAAAGAGTTAAACCAACTATGCAAAATAAAGCTGGGGACCTTTAAAAATGAGTACTTGAATGGGACCTTCTTTTATGTCTTTTTGATACCGGTTCTGTCCGTATCTTAGTAGACGGTCCGACTGCTAACGTTAGCCATAGTGTTAGCCTCGATGCAGAAGAAGCCAACAAGAGCTAGTTCAAACAGTCTATTTGAGCGGGAATGCAGAGCCAATTATATTAACATTTGGTGCGTCCTCTCCCGTCCTACTCACCATTTCAAATTCGGTGACAAAAACAATATCACAGTAAAAACGCTATATCAAAGAGACCAAAAACCCATTGATTTCTTAAGCCTAAAATGTGAGTGTAAATTTCTCTAGTGTGAGATCAATAAAGCCTATCTTATCTTATCAATGAAAGTGATTGGGAGCCAGAGTTTTTGGAGCAAAACTTTGTCAATGAGCCCTTACCAATTGGGCTTCAGTAAGCTAGGGGGTTAGCAATGGCCATCCTTTTCAGTCTATGGCAGTGTTTTTCAACCAATGTGCCCTGTTATTTGGTGTGCCTTGGGAAATTATCCAACTTGGTCAAAATAATGTGAAAAAAATATTCTAATTCTAATATTATACACTTTGATGAGAATGACTTTGTTTTGTTGCAGAGTTACATGTTTGTTTCAGTTTCCGCTGTTGGCTTGCCATTTGATTTTAAATGAAAAAGGTGTGCCACGTATCAAAAAGGTTGGGGAACACTGGTCTATGGTTCTGCCCCAATCCCCATTAACCCTTGTGCTATCCTTGTAGCAAATTAATCCACCACAGTGATGAAAAAAATATCCTAAATACATTTTTTTGAGCTGAAATTTGTTGATTTTTCCTGACTTGACCAGCCTAGGGTCATTAAGACTCATTTAGACCCTTATTTTTATTAAACTTTTAATCATCTGAGGTGGGTCCTTCTGACCTGAAGGTAGCACAAGGGTTTTCAAACACTACCAGCCCTATATGTGGACACAAATCATATTACAATTCAATCAATCAAAAATCTCAAGTTTTTGTCCAAGGTATGGTATTTTGTAGGAGTTCAGCACTCATGTTTTCCCCAGACTTTCATGTAATATGGGAAAGCTTTTCTTCAATAAATGAAATGGATAGACCAAGAGTTTGCACAAGCCTCTTTCATTTTATTACCCACCCGACCCTCGCCCTTTCAGACTTTTATGAAGTGACCACAGATTGCCCCTAAAATGCCACGGTGCTGTGTGCCATGTACCACAGCATTTTCAACAGACCAAGCCGCAATATAAACTAAAGTCTAAAACGTATGGAGAAAATGACAAAAGATGCAGCGGTCTGGGATCATGTCACATCAGAAGAAATGTTATTGTTGGTAAAAAGACACGACTAAAGATTTGCAGCGTGCATGTGATTTTACTCCAGAAGAATCAAGGACGCTTTGCTGAGCATCTACGTTGGCGATGTGTTTGATGCAACCTTCAGATAACACAAATATCAAGAGGAAAATCCCTGACTTCCGCCAATTGTGGATAATGACAAGTTCAGCTTCAACTTCAATTGCTTAAAAAATGTCATATAAGATCCATTTATACAGTATGTACAAATAACAACATTTACACAAAATACGTATGAAAACGATTATGCTTCAAGTCATTTACCCACAATATTTCGTCTTGAGGGTCATTTATGCGTCACGAATGAATGAAATTTAAGACTAAGATGAAGAGCATATAATGTGGTGGGTGGAAACTATATAGGATTTTAGCTAGAACCTAGCACATATTTTATTTTTGCAAACTAATGTTTATTGTGCATTGTCCCTGATCAAATGAAATAAATCCAAATAAATCAACATCCCAAGTGAGATATTAAAAGTAAGATTTTCATGTCACGTCATCATAAATGACCCTCATCTGTCAAAAGGCATTTATACACCATGCTCTTTTTCAATATTTCTTTAGTAAGCAGTAGTTCAGCAGAGATATTCAAATTTCAAAATTAGTTTTACAGCCCCTTAAACAGCTTTAAAACATGTAGTTTCTATATTGGCAGGTTTTGCTTATGGCGGGTTATTGGTAGAATGTATAACCCGCGACAAACAAGACATAAACATTGTATACAGGAAGTAATGCTGAAATGGAATCCGTCCACTTTATTTCATATGGATTGATCATTGCCTCAACATCTTCATTTACAGTGGTCGGGATTTTGATGCCTGTTTTATGTTAACGTGACATTATTATAAGAAGCTGGATTAAAAAGATAATCTGCCTTGAGTTCATGCTAATGTGTTCAGACAGAAAGGCTTTGTTTTGAGCCATGAGCGAGAGCAGAGTGGGAACGGTTCCATTTGCACGATAATGAAGTGGGGTCAAAAGGCATATATTGTTTGCCTTCTGCCTAATTGTGCTAATGTTCCACTGATCTCCGTATGAGCAGGCCCTCCTCCATCATCACACTGACTCCAGGCCAATCGCCACTAATACAACGTCAAAGTTAGTCTTGTGGCTCTGCTTAATGTCCTGGTTTTTACATCTCACATAATTGCATTGACTGTTTTAAAGTCTGGTTGTAAATTGTATTTTTTACACATTTGGGAGTAGGTCTTATTGTGGCCATTACATTCAATATCAAAGGGGAGCTATGCAACTTTATATGTGGAAAAACAAAAACACAGACCTTGTGACCTGGTGGCAGAATGAGTCGGCAGCATGGCGTCTTTTTGTTTCATCACAGTGGTCTCTAGGATGCTGTGGGATTGTTTGGAAGGTTTTCTCTGCTGATGGGCGCTCTCACCCGGAGCACTGTGGACACAATTGTGATCAAAATAATAGGCAGTGGATAAACTACTACTCTAGCCACTGCTACCCTGGGGCACACAGACAGGCCATCACACCACCACCTACCATTAACACACACACACCATATTAATTCAAGGCAATATGGGTGAAGTGTCTTTCCTAAGGACACATTTTGGCACTTCAGTCGCCCCGTCTTGTGACACCTGGTATTCTCAGAGGTCTCCCATCACAGTGCTAACCAGGCCCTGCCCTGGTTAGCACAACTTCAGATGTCTGAGGTGATCTGGTTTACGTATGTAAGTATGACCACCAAATAAAACAAACAAGACAGGAAACAATTGTCACTGAAATCGATCACCTAAAACAGTTTAAATGCTCTGTTCAAACTAAAAACATCTAGTGGAAAGAAGCTGTTAGCAAAACGAGATGTCTTGCATCTCAACGAACAATATCTTATGCCAGAGGGAAGAAGCTGGAAGATGGCTTTTCCAGGGGTCAGAAGAGTCATTGATTATGGATATATTAAAACCAATCACCAAAATGTTGCAAATCAGGAGAATGACAGAGAAAATAAAGACAATTTTGAAAGGATTATAATAATAAAGTACAAAAATAAGTAGAATAAATAAATTAAACATAAACGAAAAAACTATATATATTTTTGATAATTTTGGATAACAGTCGCGGGCCGGAATCATCAACTGGCGGGTTGCCTGTTGACCATCAGTGAAGTTCATTCTTTAGACTCAAAATGACCGGAAATGACAAAGACATTCATCACATTTATGTATATTACAACTATGATACAAAATACACCAATTGTAGGTGTGCATTTTTGTCACACATTGAGTAATATTATTCAGATTCAATTTTCTACATGTTCACATCCAGTAAAGGTCTGAGTTATCTTTCAGTTTGAAGCTTCTTTGATTTAGGCTTCCTGAATAAGACATTGTTGAGGAGCTGAAATGGTGTCTCTCCCCGGTGAGAACGGGTCAGTGTGCTCTGAGTGTAGCAGAGTCCATTTCCTATGATAATAAAAATCTCTGGCCTTGGTGAGCTCTGGGCAGTCTGGTCTGAGCAGCTGAGGGAGTCTTCCTCTGAGCTTATTTCTATTCATGCTTTCTGCCGCTGACTGGCCCTTAATTATTCAGCTGCATAAATTACGTCTAAAGCAGAGAGTGGAGTCATGGCGTGCCAGGAGGGAGCAGGCCTGTCAGCTTCAAAGGGCTCGAACCTGCAGAGCTCCAGTGGGCTCCACTTAACACCAGTCACCAGGTATACGCGTCTCTGCTTTCATAAACCCCACTTAAATGTCATACAAAAGCTGGTTCCCCCACAAGTCTCCAAACAAAATAGAAATCTTTTCAATCAGACAGAATGGCCTAAGTGCCCTTCATTGGAATAAAGTGAATGTTGGTGAAGAGAGGAGCCATATTTATGACAGAAGTCTGATAAATGTTTTAATCTATGTAAAAATAGAGATAAAAATTAAAATCTATGCCAAAACAGTATTTTGCATCACATACAGATTTATCAAAACTGTATGTGACACCATCAGTTGCTGTTGTAAATTCCCTCCAACCAATAAACAACAAAATAGGACACAATGAATATTAATTCAGATCCCTCTTCCCCAAAAATATGGTGCAACGGTTCTGCTATTTTGTTCTTTCTGTTATTTTTATTCCAAAAGGACTGTGTTTTTGTTGGTAAAATTGTGTGTTCTAAATAAAAGTTGCATTGAATGATTGAATAGATCTAGTTTTAGAGATCAACAACCCTTTCTCCCCTTAACACAACGTATACAGCGGCCTTTTTAAAAGCCTGCATATTGTGTAATTTGTGGATCTAATACAACATCTTATGGTACATTGCATAGAAAAAAATACTAAAGTGTTTGTTTCTGTCAAAGTTAATAAAGCTATTACAAGGAGGCTGTAGAGCTGCAGGTTGCCTTTCACTGTTATGGATTGTCTGGAGAACCCCTAGAGTGCGCTGGCGTCCTTAACCACTAACTCGACTGTGTGTTTGGCAATAAAATGTTATGTTTTGTTTAGTGAGTAAAACCTACAGCTCAGCAGGGGTTCACAAATACGCTGTACGACGTGAACGACCCAGGACTCTAGTTGTTTCTGACATGACGCCGTTAATATGCTTCTAAACACTTCAGCTGTTGAGTATTTTTCATGTGTGAATTTGTGTTACTAATCTGATGACATCTGATGCATAAGTTGGACAAAAAGGAGAATCGAAGTTTCCCGAAAAGTTGGAGGAGTTAGTTATGGGGTTGGTGCATGTGGTGTGAACTCGAACATCAGCGGGGTGTCACATGGGACAAGTTCTGAAGGCTCGAAAGTCCAGGTCCTGAATTCTATTTCATTTGCTTTGTTTCTGAACCACTTTAAACCTTGCTTTTTTGGATGTTTTACTCTTTTACTGATGCTGTCCATAATATCAGACGGCGCCTCAAACTCTATTTTTAATATCCTGTCTCCTGTCTGAAACTCACCTGTGCCTCTGGGTCCGATCATGTGCGTCTGGTTCCAGTCTTGTCTGTTTGACACTGCGAGCTAAGCGTCACACTTATGTCATAAATGCCACTCCAGACACATACTACAGGCTGTAATTGAGGCTCTCAGTGGCCACATGCCACAGGAGAAGTAAATTATACTGAATGATGCTTTTGGCCTAAACAGAAAATGTATGACAATTTACAGGGACAGGGAAAGTGAAAGCCAACAGAAGAGTGTGTTATTATCCAATACAATAAATAACAACAAATAGAATGCATTTTCAACTGGTAATACAACCCTATTGCAATCGGCTCTAAACACAAGGTTATATGCATATATTTTGGAATGTATAATATTTTGTTTTCCTAGTTTCATATGCCACCTCAGATTCAGATTCAGATTCATTTGATTTGCCATTTGCAGTAAAACCACATTGAAATATATTTGCAGAAATCCCCAGTGTTCACCAGACAAATATATAAATAAAACAAGGTAAAAAAGAACAGTAAACAAATGTAACTGCGAAATCAATCAACAAAAAAAGCATAAGATCATTAAAGTGCTTTGTCTAAACTGATAACAGCGATAGCAATCTCACTTCTCAGCAAGAGGGGTTTGAATCCTGGTCAACATTTTTACGTTGAGTGGAGTTTTTATGTTCTCCCCGTGTCTCCGTAGGTTTCCTCCGGTGCTCCGGTTTCCCCGACCACTAAAAACATGTACATTAGGTCTGGCATGCACCTACTGTACTGGTGACCCCGCTCCCATCTCTGTGTGGAGAGAGAGACAGATGCCCACAATTGTAAAGCGCTTTGTGACTCTGTTTTGTGAAAGGCGCTCTGTAAATAAAGATTACCTACTTACTTACTTACTTCTCACCCACATTGCCTAGATTAAGTCTGTGTTTGGATGATTGGTGATGGTTGGAGTGGCCGATGGCACGTGCTGTTAGCTTTGCTTCTGTCATACACAGAGGTGAGCTTATCACTGTGTGTTGAGTAAAGAAAAAATACCATCAGAAAAAGTGCTTTATAAAACCTATAATACCTTACCCTAACCCAATGCATTATTATTATTATTATTAAGTTGTACATAGTTAAATAAGGTACTCATGATTCTCAAAACATTTACCAACATTTTTATTCACACTCAATATTGAAAAAAAAAAAAATCCAATACACCCTAAATCTTAAGAAACAGGACATGATGGATTACAAGTTAATCTCTCGGTCCTTTTTATGCGGAGGTCTTGAATTCCATGAAGAAAAGCTCACCTTGGCCGTGTGCGTTTGTTGGTGACCACTGTGAGCTGGTTCACCTCAGCCAAGAAGACGGAGTACACAACGACACAGGTGTTTATTTACACCGTAGTAAAAATGATGGAGCAGAATGACTAGAGGCAGGCCAAGGCTGACATAACAAACATAATCAATCTCGCTCAATAGTAAGGTGTAAATTATTACTCTTGAAACAAAGGAGACGTAATGACAGCAGGCATGTTGATACCCAAACTCTGAAAATTAGCAGCTCTGAAAAATCAGTGAAATTAATTACATTTGTATTTTGATCCTGGTGTCAGCACTTCTATGTTAGCCTACAATTATAGCAAAGGCCAGTGGTGTTGTGAAAGGGTGACACAGGTTCTTTGCATTCAATTTACATCTGAGAGAAAATGCAATCTTTAAACGCAAGTGAAAAAGTCTGTGAGGGATTGCTTTGCTATCATTATTTTACAACCAGGCATACGGTTTGATGGAACAGCTTATTTATGAAATCTATACTGTCCCTTCTTATTTCTGTCTTTCTATTGCTTAATGAACATTGCCTTTGAGTCGGTTTATTAAGAGCATGAGACGGCAGCACCATCCCACGATAAGAAGTACATAATGGAGGAAGTAATGCTCCTCCCATTGGTGTCATATTCACAGAAAAAAGCCCCAGAACATATCCCACGCCTGATTACAATGTTTATTACAGGCCATCTCCACAAAAGAGGGAAAATCAGCCTGGTGACAGCGACGGCCATGCGGGCTAATCTGGCAGCCATACAAGACTTCAGGGCAGCGTTTGGTAATGTGATTTAGATGAGTTTCCCATGCTGCGGTGTCAGGCGTGTCTCCCCTCAGTGCCTCAGCGACAGGCCCTCATTACACACTGGGCCACCGGCAGCCACAATGCTACTACGATGCCACTTTTCTGACACAGCGACACGCCATTTGTTCTCGACTAGCCGGAACAATGAATTTACAGTGTGAGAAATTGTCATACTTGGAATAGAATGTAATGAATTACTTCTGTAACAAGACAGATGTTCAAGCTGGTACCGTTACTGTTACCTAAAGATGTAGTACCTAACTTTGGATTCATAAATAATTTTTTTTGACCCAATAGATAAGTTTGGGCCAACAGATAATGAATGAACGCTCGTATAGATACTGTACATGTGCACATTTTACGTTTCCATTTTATTTCACACTTTCACCGTAATATTTATACATTGGATGAATTAAGCACAGACAAAATTTATAACGATCATATTCAAATACACACCTTTTAGCGCTAACGATCCAGACAGATTAAACAGGTCCTTGAGCCCATCCCACACACCGTATCACAATAAGAGTGATAGTATGACCCAATGTTTAAGTAACAGGTTGTGAACAAATCAGACCTCAACATACTGTCTATTTGCAGCGCGGAGGCATTTCTGTTTACATTTCAGGGCCACTGATTGAAACCATGCAATCACAGTCTAACTGTTAAATGATCAGTGATAGTCTCATTTGAAAATAGAGAAATGCCTAAAAAAACCTTCTCAAATAAATCCTGCTTTTCAGTAAAAGCTGCTTCTTGTAGAGTACTGCTGATGTTGTGTAATTAAATCACATGGGTTTTACAAATTGAAGTTGAAACCTAAAACCTATTAATTACTGTGACAAAGTGCACATTGTTTGTTTAATGTTATGTCTTCTGCAATAAATCTGCCATCTCATTTTGACACATTCAATTGAATCCTAAATTGTTTCCTAAATGTACATGTATTGAATGTATATGTTTTGTGTCGATAAAACCAAAAAGGTTAACTGTTCAGCCTGTATTGTTCAGGCCTGTGAACAATGACCTTCACACCAACGCAGACATAACATGGAAGTGATCAGGTCATGGCCACTTCAGTTTTGTCTCTTTTGTTGTGACTACTAACATCTACTAAAATTGTATTATATAATGCATACCCTGAAGAAACTCTGGAATAAAGAGTCCATGGCCATGTGTGCTTCTGAACCCGCCTCATATCTGTCATTTCATTCTCCAGCAGGCCCCTAAAAAGAAGATGCATCCATAGTATTCATGATTCATGACAATATTGCCTGGAGAGTCCAGATTATATCTATATGTTGCACACAGCTCAGTCTCAGCCTGGTCCCGGTTTCATCTCCCCGATTTCAGATGGATGCGATTGACAGGTGGATTAGCAGATGAGGATGCACATGGCGTGATTTAGACGGAAAAAAAGAAAGCCAAAAATAATCTTACTCCACGGTGCCAGAGGTACAGGCGCCCTGGTGGCTATAAAGATATAACATATAATGGCTGTATTAAACCAGGAAGAGTACACACTACATATAGTTACAATAATGTCCCATCATGTACAGTAATTACAAATTGGACACTTCTTTTCTGTCAGTTTATTTTTATTGCTATATTAATTTTGCATCAATCATATTTATATGTGGTGAAATGAAAAGAAATAATATGAAATAGTACATACATATTTATGTGATTCAATGTTTTCTACTGCACAGAAATATTGAAAGGGCATTGACTTTGGGAAGTGGGGGCAAGGACAAAATAATGCCTTCATCTGCGGTTCCACTGGGGTGAATTATTTCTCTGTCTCTATCAAAAAGCTCAGCTATCTACACCAACCAATTATTTGATTAGAGGAGGTAAAGGTTTGAGTCATTTAGGCCACTCTGTAATAAGAGGAGACACAATTGAACTGAATCCAGCAATTACCACAGGGCTAAGCCTTTGTATGAGAGGAGCTTTAGGCCCGTTTCACACACATACAGACACGCATACTGTAGCGTTCAACATTTCAAAGTGCAAAAAATATGATAGTAATTTTAATTCATCATGTGTGTATCTTTGAACATGACTGAAAGCCTAGTATTAAAAGCGTATCATAGCAGCAGAGAATGTGATGCAAGAGCTAAGAAAGGCATTTCACATTTGAGTCGCAGGCCAGTTAGCTCCCTCAGCAGGACGGATGCACTTCAAAGGCTTTACACTTCCATTCCACAAAAGACATGCCTTATTCTTAACTTTTGTTTATGGTAACTTTTGCTTGCCTGGAATGTTCCACTGTGTGACATTTAACTGTGTGCAATTGCAAGAATTCTAATGGCTCTAAAATCCCTGTGCACACACACACACGCACACACTATTCAACTAACAGCTTAATTAGAATAAGTAAAGCATGCTTAAATACAAAAATACATGAAACCTACAAAGAGTGAAAGGAAAACAGAAAGTTGATTAAATATACTCCAGTGGTTTATAATGATTCAATTCAAAATCTTCATCGAAATTATCAAATGATTATAGGTGAATATTTTGCCTATGTGACACATCCAACTTAAATGTCAGAAACTATCAACAGAAGCTTTCACAACAGGATTTGATTGATTGCACTCAGTGAAAAGGGTAAAATATTATGTATGTGTGCCGCATGCACAAATAATTTATTAGTAATAATTTTTGACTATTCACCCACTGTCCCATTGTCTGTTTCAGGGTGTAATGATGGGACCCCTGAATCCGGCTTCTTTCATCTACACCTGTGAACTGGTCTCCCAGACTCATGTACCCCTCCCAGCCTGGGAGCCGCTTCAGTCCTGCACCGCAAAGCCTCAAACCTCTGCAGTTCTACAGCCTGAGTCCTGCTTCTACAGCCTGTCTGTCTGTGGTAGCGGATAACTCTCTCAATGTGGCCTCCCTAAGGTTTTTCCCACTTTTTTGCTGTGCAAATGTACAGTAATGTACAAATATACAGTAATGTAAAAATGAACAGCAATGTATCATTACAAGATATACATTAAAAAAGTGTTGAGTATGTTGTCTTCTTGAGTAGCCTATTTTTGCAAGAACATTGTCATAGCTGCCACAGAGATGTAAAAAATATTGAAGCTGGCACAGAATAACTGCAAATGAAAGTAGTGACAACTTTAATTACCAGCACACATAAGACATGAACAAATGCAAACACACAGCTCCACACACAAAGAAGAGTCTGACTAAGACAGAGGAGCCATGAACAGGATTCTTGCTCCCGGCTCAAAAGCGGCCAAAATGACGTGCGCTGACATGATTGCAATACCACCTCGGGCCGATGGGGGTGGACCCGGAATAAGAATTAGCCAATGCTAAAATATAGCATTGGCAAACCTCTCGAAAAGACCTTTTACAGGATGGTCCAAAAGTTGGCTCTTGGCCCAAAGCTCCGTTCCAAGTGTGTCAATGCTGAAGGGGGTGATTTTTTTTGGACCACTCTAGTTTACTTGCTGTGAATTTTTTAAGTCTCTCGTTTAAATGAATGGAGCTGCGCCGGCTGACGCATGCGCAGATACGTTTTTTCACAATTTCTTGTGGGCGGGACCACTCGCGGCCATTTTGGATAGCTCCGATAGGGCACATTTTTCGGCCCTTTAGTTTGAACGCCAGAAATAGGCGGGACTATGTCCGTTAATATATACAGTCTATGATTATACTTTTCAATCTAACCCTTTCATTTGCCATTGTGTATAATCATTACATTACAGACCAAGCTTGTATTCACTTACACTGTCATCATTACAGTTAATTAACCTTTTTCACCATCTAGGCTGCTGTGGTTTTTAATTGTTTAATGCACACAACAGTACTTTACATTGCATACATTAATTATCTCATTACTAAATCATGGCCTTTACAGCACCACACGCCACAGAGAAGTCAATTACTCGCAGCAGGTGCATGTTGCGGTCTGTTGTACGGTTACATCGTACAATCTTGACGGCTTCGTGGCTTACATCACAGGCGTGGGCGAGGCTTAGCAGGAGGAAGAACATATAAAGGATTCATTTGCAGATCAATGAAAGTTGAATGTTTTTAACTGTGCTACTTTGTGTGGCGTTTAAATCCAGCTGTTATTACTTCATAGAGAGACAATTGTTATTTTACTAGATCAAGCTTGTTCGACGTATTCTATTAGATATTCCAACAACATGACGTATGGTTTTGATATAATGTCATACACTCTGACATAAGTCAAGAAAGAGTTTGCATCTGCCATTAAACAAACTTCTGATGCTTAACATAAGAGGGGTGTTAAAAGTTTTGAAACTCCACTTAAGTGCTCCTGCATTCAGAGCTAATGTGTTGTTCATAACGAAAGTCCCGTGGGAAAAGCTCTTCGAACAAAGTTAGACTCTGTGAGGGTTCTCAGAGTGGCTTTCATGTCAGGCATCGAAGAAACAATGACAAAATGCCGACAGCTGAACGCACAAACGCGTGGACATTTTGGAGACATCACACTCACACTATTACCTTTGGGACGAGAGTGAGCTAATTAATCATCTCCTATAACAATACGCACCACAGCACAGCCTGGCACACTGCACAGACTGGGGGAAAATGGATCAGGACGTGAGGAGGCTGCTATCGCAATCCTCTCAGGTCACTGTTCTGTCTTTTGTATGTTGTCAGAGCTCTCCCCAGAATAAGACATCATTTATGAGACACAAAGAATCAAGGTATCAATCAGAGCGAGACTGACAAAGACACACACTTTAACTAAAGGCTTTTCTGGAGAGGGTCAGGGCTGCACAAAACATCTGTTTACTGTTCATACAGTAAACCGTTCCAGGGACATCAACATTTTATACAAGACTGAAAAACAGACTGTTTATCTTAAAGCTGGGGTACCTAATTTTTTAAATATAAAAACAAAACGTAAGTACAAACGCACACACACACACATGCACGCACGCACGCACGCACACACACACACACACACACACACACACACACACACACACACACACACACACACACACACACACACACACACACACACACACACACACACACACACACACACACACACACACACACACACACACACACACACACACATACGCGTTTGCTTGACAAATGAGGACCTATGTCTGCACTGTGACATATCAGGACGTGCCTTTCTGAAGGTCCCAGAGACCTGAGGATCACATAGGGGGGAGCAGGGTGTGATCAGTAACACAGCTAGCTGTTGATATTTTGGTTAAAAGAAACTTTTTTCCCGCATGATTTTATTGCCACATATGAGGACCTTGACAGGTCTGAGTGACATATTAGGACCTACAACAAACACATCCGGTCTGAGTGACATATTAGGACCTACAACACACACATCAGGTCTGAGTGACATATAAGGACCTACAACACACACATCAGGTCTTAGTTAGATATTAGGACCTATAACACACACATCAGGTCTGAGTGAGATATTAGGACCTACAACACACACATCAGGTCTGAGTGACATATAAGGACCACAACACACACATCAGGTCTGAGTGTAGATATTAGGACCTACAACACACACATCAGGTCTGAGTGAGATATTAGGACCTCTAACAAACATCAGATCTGAGTGAGATATTAGGACCTAACACACACATCAGTCAGGTAGAGTGAGATATTAGGACCTATAACACACACATCAGGTCAGAGTGAGATATTAGGACCTATAACACAACACATCAGGTCTGAGTGAGATATTAGGACCTACAACACACACATCAGGTCTGAGTGAGATATTAGGACCTACAACACACACATCAGGTCTGAGTGAGATATTAGGACCTATAACACACACATCAGGTCTGAGTGAGATATTAGGACCTATAACACACACATCAGGTCAGAGTGAGATATTAGGACCTATAACACACACATCAGGTCTGAGTGAGATATTAGGACCTACAACACACACATCAGGTCTGAGTGAGATATTAGGACCTATAACACACACATCAGGTCTGAGTGAGATATTAGGACCTACAACACACACATCAGGTCTGAGTGAGATATTAGGACCTACAACACACACATCAGGTCTGAGTGAGATATTAGGACCTATAACACACACATCAGGTCTGAGTGAGATATTAGGACCTACAACACACACATCAGGTCTGAGTGAGATATTAGGACCTACAACACACACATCAGGTCTGAGTGAGATACTAGGACCTATAACACACACATCAGGTCTGAGTGAGATATTAGGACCTACAACACACACATCAGGTCTGAGTGAGATATTAGGACCTTCAACACACACATCAGGTCTGAGTGAGATATTAGGACCTACAACACACACATCAGGTCTGAGTGAGATATTAGGACCTACAACACACACATCAGGTCTGAGTGAGATATTAGGACCTATAACACACACATCAGGTCTGAGTGAGATATTAGGACCTATAACACACACATCATCTGCGAGTGAGAGATATTAGGACCTACAACACACACATCAGGTCTGAGTGAGATATTAGGACCTACAACACACACATCAGGTCTGGTGAGATATTAGGACCTACAACACACACATCAGGTCTGAGTGAGATATTAGGACCTACAACACACACATCAGGTCTGAGTGAGTCATTAGGATCTTCAGCAAACACATCAGGTTTGAGTGAGATATTAGGACCTTCAGCAAACACATCAGGTCTGAGTGAGATATTAGGACCTACAACACACACATCAGGTCTGAGTGAGATATTAGGACCTACAACACACACATCAGGTCTGAGTGAGATATTAGGACCTATAACACACACATCAGGTCAGAGTGAGATATTAGGACCTATAACACACACATCAGGTCTGAGTGAGATATTAGGACCTACAACACACACATCAGGTCTGAGTGAGATATTAGGACCTACAACACACACATCAGGTCTGAGTGAGATATTAGGACCTACAACACACACATCAGGTCAGAGTGAGATATTAGGACCTATAACACACACATCAGGTCAGAGTGAGATATTAGGACCTACAACACACACATCAGGTCTGAGTGAGATATTAGGACCTACAACACACACATCAGGTCTGAGTGAGATATTAGGACCTACAACACACACATGAGGTCTGAGTGAGATATTAGGACCTATAACACACACATCAGGTCTGAGTGAGATATTAGGACCTATAACACACACATCAGGTCTGAGTGAGATATTAGGACCTATAACACACACATCAGGTCTGCGTGAGATATTACGACCTACAACACACACATCAGGTCTGAGTGAGATATTAGGACCTACAACACACACATCAGGTCTGAGTGAGATATTAGGACCTATAACACACAAATCAGATCTGAGTGAGACATTCGGGATGTTTGATATGATCATGCAGCTTATTGGACAAAATTGTTCAGCCAATAAACAGAACTATATTTGAAGCAACGAACCTGATGACGCTCAGGCGGTTACATTTTCTAAAAACATTAGAACGCAACATTTTAGCAATAGTGTGTGTATAGAAATAACAATATTTAAATTATGTCTTTTAATACAAAAGGCCAATGACTTGAGAGGCGAGGAACAAATTTGAGTAGGCCAAGATAAAAACTGGTAAAAACTACCCAGGCCTATACCTGACGCCGCGGCCGGATTAGAAGGCCTGGGTGCCCACAGCGTCATCAGTCTACGCGCCTCTGTGTGGATCACACATCTCTCTTCGGGCTGGAGCTATGGCTGGAGCATTTTGAGGGTTTTTAAAGCAGGAGTCAGGAAGGTGGCGATCTTACGGGTGTTTGTGATTTTTTGGTTTAACAGCCTCCCTGTTAAACTTAATTATATATATAATTATATATAGGGATCAGGAGCTTTATGACCCGACCTTCCCGCACCCGACATGACTCATATTTTTGAGGCATCCAACCCGCCCGAAACTGCGGGTTGACCGCGGCTTTCGGGCTGACCCGCGCATCACTACCCCTTAGGTAACACGTTGCCATAGATACACAGGGCCGATGGAAACGCTCTCAAACCGAGTTGAGTCGTGCCGAGTCGAGTTGAGGCGAGTAGAGTCGGGCCCGTGGAAACAGCCAGTGATACGCAGGAACGCATACACAACAAATATACTATATCATACAAGGCGGCCCCGACTCCACCGGGCGCGTAAAACGGACGACGTATCCGTCCAAACGCGTCCGTTTCATCTCCGTTTCCTTTATCTCCATGAGGGTGAATGGAAGTGGCTCCACGGCCTGCAACATGCGTCATTCCGTCAACGGAGGGTGCAACGGACGCGGACGGACGAAATCAAAACAATTTTACCCGTCCGTCGACGCGTGTCGCGACCGTTTTCCATTGAAAATGCAATGGAATAATATATTTACCAAATTATTTAACATGTATTGATATATGCTGTAGTCCTTGGTTATAACTGTTTGTTAATGACAATGAAACAAAATGTGTGTCATTTTGTTTCATGTATTAAACTGAAATAATTGTTTCCTGATCGTAAATCTACCATTTACTTTTCGCGCAATGTTAATACGCTAAACTTTACATACACCTCGCTCTTTTAGTTCTTGCTCTGTCCCTGTCTACCTCCGAGGCGCTCTCTCCTCACCGCCGCTCCACACACACACACTGCACTTTTGCACGCCCACGCACACATGCACGCCAATAATACATTACTCCTCCATCAGCCAAACATTCATTTATTCACACAGTGTCCACTGGGGGTACACTCTTGAATTTAAAATATGTGTTAGAGGGCCATGAGACGAGTCCAACGGTGTAGGTTAGACCGCACGGTTCTCGATGGGCGGGCCTTAAAGCGGGGACGATTCTTACGATAAAAGAAGCTCATTAAAGGGTCAAATTTATTCGAAATGTCTAAAAACTCAGCACACACCCCTCTAAATACAGACTGAACCAGAATCCAACGTTTCAACCTGTTCGGGCACTCGCTTAGCTACTTAGCTTCCTATTGGCCAAAATGAGTGGGCGCCCAGATATTTGAGAAGAGAATAGTGTGGATTTAACACCATCCAACCTCTCTTACTGAAGGAGAAACTGGAAGAAATCAGAGTTGATCCCATCTTTTCCAACTGGATATATAATTACCTCACTGTGTGTCACAGTATGTCAGGTTAGGGAAGAGCGTGTCTGGGACTTTTGTGAGCCATAAGGGAGCACCACAGGGTACCATTCTGGCTCCCTTCCTCTTCACTGATTACACTGCAGAATTTGCACACAACTTTGCTACATGCCATGTACAAAAATAGGACTATAGGCAGGGGTGCACATAAGTGGTACACAGGTACGCATGCGTGACTATCACTTGAGTTAGTAAGCACTTTTGCGTACTTCACATTGACCAGTCCTTCTCAAATAGTGTGGCGCTCCTCCCTGGGGGGTCGTAATGCAATAACATCCTTCGTTCTGACCCCGGGAGAAACTGTGGCGCTTCGACAGCTCAGCAAGTGTGCGTGGTCATATACCGAGCGCGGACCATAGACACGCGTGGTCATGTACCGAGCGAGGACCATAGACGCACGTGGTCATGTACCGAGCGAGCACCATAGACGCGCGACCTGGACTGGGTCCTAGTCCAGGTCCGGGTCTAGGTCTTGGTTCTCGACTCGGCTCAGGTCTGGGTCCAGGACTGAGTCTAGATCAGAGTCTAGATCAGAGTCTAGATCAGAGTCTAGATCAGAGTCTAGATCAGAGTCTAGATCAGAGTCTAGATCAGAGTCTCAGATCAGAGTCTAGATCAGAGTCTAGATCAGAGTCTAGATCAGAGTCTAGATCAGAGTCTGATCAGAGTCTAGATCAGAGTCTAGATCAGAGTCTAGATCAGAGTCTAGATCAGAGTCTAGATCAGAGTCTAGATCAGAGTCTAGATCAGAGTCTAGATCAGAGTCTAGATCTCAGAGTCTAGATCAGAGTCTAGATCAGAGTCTAGATCCGAGTCTAGATCCGAGTCTAGGTCCGAGTCTAGGTCCGAGTCTAGGTCCGAGTCTAGATCCGAGTCTAGGTCCGGGGCTGAGTCCGGGACAGGGTCCGGGATTAAGTTAGACCCAGACTTAGGGTGATAAGTTAGACACATTCTTAAGTGTTCCTCTGAGGACTTCCCTGGGTTTGGACTGAAGTCATGAAACTGTCAGAGAAGAGCCCTGAGGCCCAGGAGCAGTGCTGATGACCCGCCCTCTGTGACCCGTCTGTGATCCGTCTGTGACCCGTCTGTGGGATGGACCCCTCTCTCTGTGGTGTTTCCGAGGTTCTCTTTTTCTGCCACTGTTTAGACTTTAATCACTTTTTTTTTTTTTTATTCTGCGGGGGGGAGGGGGCGGGGTGTGGTCCCTCTCTACAAGAAGGGGGACCGGATGATGTGTTCCAATTATCGTGGGATCACACTCCTCAGCCTCCCCGGTAAGGTCTACTCCAAGGTACAGGAGAGGAGGCTACGGCCGATGGTCGAATCTCAGATTCAGGAGGAGCAGTGTGGTTTTCGTCCCGGTCGTGGAACACTGGACCAGCTCTATACTCTCCATCGGATACTCGAGGGTTCATGGGAGTTCGCCCAACCTGTCCACATGTGCTTTGTGGATTTGGAGAAGGTATTCGACAGTATTCCCCGGGGTGACCTTTGGGGGATTCTCCCAGAGTACGGGGGTCCAGGGTCCTTATCTCAGGGCTTTCCGGTCACTGTATGACTGGAGCCAGAGCTGTGTCCGCAGTAAGTCAGATATGTTCCCAGTGTTGGGGTCCCCCAGGGCTGCCCTTTGTCACCAGTTCTGTTCACTGTTTTCATAGACAGAATTTCTAGGCACAGCCAGGGGTTGGAGAAGTCCGGTTTGGGGACCACGGGGGCCGGAGGGGGGCCGGTTTGGAACCAGAGTCACGGACCGGTTTGGAACATGAGCAAGGGGCCAGAGGGGGTCCGGTTTGGGGACCACAGGATATCGTCTCTGCTGTTTGCGGATGATGTTGTCCTGTTGGCTCCATCAGACCAGCACCTTGAGCTCTGGGACGATTTGCAGAAGAGTGTGATTTGGCTGAGACTGTGTCTCAGCTGGATGGACTGTGTCTCTCAGCTGGATGGACTGTGTCTCAGCTGGAGGAACTGTCTCTCAGCTGGATGGACTGTGTCTCTCAGCTGGATGGACTGTCTCTCAGCTGGATGGACTGTGTCTCAGCTGGATGGACTGTGTCTCAGCTGGATGGACTGTGTCTCAGCTGGATGGACTGTGTCTCAGCTGATGGACGTGTCTCTCAGCTGGATGGACTGTGTCTCAGCTGGATGGACTGTGTCTCAGCTGGATGTGTTCTCAGCTGGATGGTGTCTCAGCTGGATGGACTGTGTCTCAGCTGGATGGACTGTGTCTCAGCTGGATGGACTGTGTCTCAGCTGGATGGACTGTGTCTCAGCTGGATGGACTGTGTCTCAGCTGGATGGACTGTCTCTCAGCTGGATGGACTGTGTCTCAGCTGGATGGACTGTGTCTCTCAGCTGGATGGACTGTGTCTCAGCTGGATGGACTGTGTCTCAGCTGGATGGACTGTGTCTCAGCTGGATGGACTGTGTCTCAGCTGGATGGACTGTGTCTCAGCTGGATGGACTGTCTCTCAGCTGGATGGACTGTGTCTCAGCTGGATGGACTGTGTCTCAGCTGGATGGACTGTCTCAGCTGGATGGACTGTGTCTCAGCTGGATGGACTGTGTCTCAGCTGGATGGACTGTGTCTCTCAGCTGGATGGACTGTGTCTCTCAGCTGGATGGACTGTGTCTCTCAGCTGGATGGACTGTGTCTCAGCTGGATGGACTGTGTCTCAGCTGGATGGACTGTGTCTCTCAGCTGGATGGACTGTGTCTCTCAGCTGGATGGACTGTGTCTCAGCTGGATGGACTGTGTCTCTCAGCTGGATGGACTGTGTCTCTCAGCTGGATGGACTGTGTCTCAGCTGGAGGAACTGTGTCTCTCACTAATTTGAATTATGAAACACTCAGAAACTTCATATGATCCATGTTTTTGTGTTGAGGAGGAGGCTCATTTGATTGCTAGACTGAAATCTGTGGTGATTCGTCTGCAGTTTTGAGTCAGGGGCGGGTAATTAGGGCTGTGTCAATTATCAGATATATATCAATATTTTAAAATTGAATACATTATAGCTGTTTTATTTAGGATATATATATATATATTTATTTATATATATATATATATTAATTGTCCACTCACCTGGCCCTCCGTGGGCGGTTATCCCTCTCTAAGCTCGGGTCCTCTACCAGAGGCCTGGGAGCTTGAGGGTTCTGCGCAGTATCTTTGCTGTTCCTAGCACTGCACATTTCTGGACCCAGATGTCCGAGGTTGTTCCGGGGATCCGCTGTAACCACTCTTCTAGCTTCGGGGTCACTGCCCCGAGTGCACCGATCACCACGGGCACTACTGTCACCTTTACCCTCCAGGCCCTCTCCAGCTTATATATATATATATATATATATATATTATATATATATTAACAGCTACTAATAGGAGCTGTTAACAGCTCCTATTAACAGCTACGCCCTGCCAGTGATCAGATACCCTGCAGGAATAATCAGGTGGCCAAAGGAAGAGATTCAGGACCACGTATGTTAAAACTCGAAAGCTCCTTACCATGCATGGCGGGTTCCATCCCAAATCCAGCACCCTGAGACTGTACGTAAGCCGTAAAGAAGGAGGCCGAGGACTAGTGAGTGTGAGAGCCACTGTCCAGGACCAAACATCCAAACTCCAGAACTACATCATGGAGAAGGCCAAAACGGATGACGTACTCAGTGAATGTCTCAGGCAGTGGCGAGATGAGAAGGTGCTGGAGGAGAGCCCATCATGGGAGAACAAGCCCCTACACGGCATGTACCACCGGAGGATAGCAGAAGTGGCTGATCTCAAGAAGTCCTACCAATGGCTAGAAAGGGCTGGCCTACAGGAAAGCACAGAGGCACTCATCATGGCTGCACAGGAACAGGCCCTGAGCACCAGAGAGGCCCAGATATACCACACCAGACAAGACCCAAGGTGTCGGTTGTGCAAAGAGGCACTTGAGACGATCCAACACATAACTGCAGGGTGCAAGATGCTGCAGGGAAGGCCTACATGGAACGCCATAACCAAGTGGCTGGCATAGTGTACAGAAACATCTGTGCAGAGTATGGGCTGGAAA
This sequence comes from Knipowitschia caucasica, assembly GCA_964034765.1. NCBI lineage: Eukaryota > Metazoa > Chordata > Actinopteri > Gobiiformes > Gobiidae > Knipowitschia > Knipowitschia caucasica. Next base: position 29,144,863 of record OZ035826.1, read on the forward strand.
CCCCAAGGACTAAGTGGGAAACTCCTCCAAAGGTGGTGGAGAATGAGCGTGCAAAGATCCTGTGGGACTTCCAGATACAGACCGACCGAATGGTAATGAACCAACCTGACATTGTGGTGGTAGACAAAGGGCAGAGGACAGCCGTGGTGGTGGTGGTGGACAAAGGGCAGAGGACAGCCGTGGTGGTGGACAAAGGGCAGAGGACAGCCGTGGTGGTGGGCAAAGGGCAGAGGACAGCCGTGGTGGTGGGCAAAGGGCAGAGGACAGCCGTGGTGGTGGACAAGGGCAGAGGACAGCCGTGGTGGTGGACAAAGGGCAGAGGACAGCCGTGGTGGTGGACAAAGGGCAGAGGACAGCCGTGGTGGTGGACAAAGGGCAGAGGACAGCGTGGTGGTGGACGTGGAATTCCAAGCGATGGTAACATCAGGAAAAAAGAACATGAAAAGCTTGAGAAATACCAAGGTCTCAGAGAGGAGCTGGAGAGGGCCTGGAGGGTAAAGGTGACAGTAGTGCCCGTGGTGAAAGGTGAGTGGACAATTTTTTTTAAAATAAATATAATATATATATAATATATATATATATATATATATATATATATATAATTTTCCGATTTAGTCTCTTTTCCATTATTTCGATTTTTTGATGTTACAAACAGAAGCTTGAGATGATTTTTTTCATCAAATGTAATGCACCAATAATAGCTTTAAGATACCAGCCAAAAGCCTTTTTTACTGTGTTGTATTTTTGTTTGATTGTATGACTATATTTTTGACTGTGCGCACGTGTCTCCTGCAGCCCTGAACATACGTTCTAAGTTTATCAGTCCAGGTCTCAGTTCAGGTCTCAGTCCAGGCCTTGATTCTGCAGCTGCAGATTGAAACATTGTTTCTCTTTGATGGCCCACTCTGGATCAGCCAATCAGAATAGCCTACGGTCCCGCCCCCTGTGCACTTAGTATCGCAGCCTAAAACTAAACATGTTTAAATGTGTTGTTTTAACACACACAGTACAGGAAAGGGTTTTAACACGAGTTCACCAGGAACAAGTTTCATTTGAAAACTTTGAAATGTTGTAATTGTAAAATTAATAAGTAAAAAACTATATTTTTTGAGGGAGAAAGAAACAGCTTGCAGGTGGATTTAACCAATCACAACACTGTGTATCTTAACCAATGAGAGCGCACAATGAGCCACGTTCTGTCTGAGTTCACGTGCACACGAGGACCACGCGAGGAGCACACGGCGACGAACCGGAGAGATGGCGCGTGAGAGCAGAGCCGATGCGGTAAGTACCTCTGTCTTATTTCTGTGGGTAAAGTGAGTGCTTTTCATTGTAATAACTCCGGCCAAAGTAACTTCTCCGTATCAAATCCAATGTTTTAAATACAAAACGTGGTGCTCAGCGGTAAGTTCGTTTGATGGCGGCGTGGGTCTGCGCATGGGTCTGTGTCTGGGTCTATGCGCGGGTCTGGGTCTGTGCGCGGGTCTGGGTCTGTGCGTGGTTCTGTGGTTCTGTGTCTGTGCGAGGGTCTGTGCGTGGTTCTGTGTTTGTGCGCGGGTCTGCGCGTTGTTCTGTGGGTCTGGGTCTGTGCGTGGGTCTGTGGTTCTGATCTCTGAAACTTCGAAAAAGATGGAGGCCTTCTAAAATCAATTGCTGAATTATGAAAATTGTATGAGCAAGCGATTATTATTTTATTTATTTTTTCCCCTTGGTCTGTGAAATGCACTATATATGAATATTACTTACTTATAGAACGTGTTTTGGATTCAGGACCTCATGGAGTAATTTCCAAAAATCATTTTAAATTTATTGTAAAATTCAAATGTGTTGAAATGTATTAAACAAAATGCAGATGAATTCTAATTGTAAATCTTGCATGTTGCAGATGAGTAGCCCATCTTCAGATGCCTGGTCCAGTAATGAGTACAAGCCTCCTCCTGGAAGCCCGTGCTCCTCTATATTATCCAGCAACGTTTCAGTATTTTCTGACACATGTGAGTCCAGACCAAAGACAAGTCCTGGTTTAGTCCTGGTTTAGACCTAGGGTAGACCTGGTTCAGACCTGGTTTAGACCTGGTTTAGACCTGGTTCAGACCTGGGGTAGTCCTGGTTTAGACCTGGTTTAGTCCTGGTTCAGTCCTGGTTTAGACCTAGGCTAGACATGGTTTAGACCTAGGGTAGACCTGGTTTAGTCCTGGTTCAGTCCTGGTTCAGTCCTGGTTTAGTCCTGGTTCGGACCTGGTTCAGTCCTGGTTTAGTCCTGGTTTAGTCTTGATTCAGACCTGGTTCAGTCCTGGTTTAGTCCTGGTTTAGACCTGGTTTAGACCTGGTTTAGACCTGGTTTAGTCCTGGTTCAGTCCTGGTGTTTAGACCTGGTTTAGACCTGGTTCAGTCCTGGTCCAGTCCTGGTTTAGACCTGGTTTAGACCTGGTTTAGACCTGGTTTAGACCTGGTTTAGACCTGGTTTAGACCTGGTTTAGTCCTGGTTTAGTCCTGGTTCAGTCCTGGTGTTTAGACCTGGTTTAGACCTGGTTCAGTCCTGGTTCAGTCCTGGTGTTTAGACCTAGGGTAGACCTGGTTTAGTCCTGGTTTAGACATGGTTTAGGCCTGGTTTAGGCCTGGTTTAGGCCTGGTTTAGGCCTGGTTTAGACCTGGTTCAGTCCTGGTTCAGTCCTGGTTTAGACCTGGTTTAGACCTAGGCTAGACCTGGTTTAGTCCTGGTTTAGTCTTGGTTCAGACCTGGTTCAGACCTGGTTTAGTCCTGGTTTAGTCCTGGTTTAGTCCTTGCTGACCCTTCTGTGTGTTCTTAGCGTGTGCTGAAGTGTCTGATGAAGAGGAGCTAGAGCCGACCTCCACAAAGGCCCAGAAAAACAAACGGACCAAGAGGACAGATGGTGAGTACAACTGATCCTGGTTTAGTCCTGGTTTAGTCCTGGTTTAGTCCTGGTTTAGTCCTGGTTTAGACCTGGTTTAGACCTGGTTTAGACCTGGTTTAGACCTGGTTTAGACCTGGTTTAGACCTGGTTTAGACCTGGTTCAGTCCTGGTGTTTAGACCTGGTTTAGACCCTGGTTCAGTCCTGGTCCAGTCCTGGTTTAGACCTGGTTTAGACCTGGTTTAGACCTGGTTTAGACCTGGTTTAGTCCTGGTTCAGTCCTGGTGTTTAGACCTGGTTTAGACCTGGTTCAGTCCTGGTGTTTAGACCTAGGGTAGACCTGGTTTAGTCCTGGTTTAGACATGGTTTAGGCCTGGTTTAGGCCTGGTTTAGACCTGGTTCAGTCCTGTTCAGTCCTGGTTTAGACCTGGTTTAGACCTAGGCTAGACCTGGTTTAGACCTGGTTAGTCCTGGTTTAGTCTTGGTTCAGTGTTAGACCTGGTTTAGTCCTGGTTCAGTCCTGGTGTTTAGACCTGGTTTAGACCTGGTTCAGTCCTGGTTTAGACATGGTTTAGGCCTGGTTTAGGCCTGGTTTAGACCTGGTTCAGTCCTGTTCAGTCCTGGTTTAGACCTGGTTTAGACCTAGGCTAGACCTGGTTTAGACCTGGTTTAGTCCTGGTTTAGTCTTGGGACCTGGTTCAGACCTGGTTTAGTCCTGGTTCAGTCCTGGTGTTTAGACCTGGTTTAGACCTGGTTCAGTCCTGGTTTAGACCTGGTTTAGACCTGGTTTAGACCTGGTTTAGACCTGGTTTAGACCTGGTTTAGTCCTGGTTCAGTCCTGGTGTTTAGACCTGGTTTAGACCTGGTTCAGTCCTGGTCCAGTCCTGGTTTAGACCTGGTTTAGACCTGGTTTAGACCTGGTTTAGTCCTGGTTCAGTCCTGGTGTTTAGACCTGGTTTAGACCTGGTTCAGTCCTGGTTCAGTCCTGGTGTTTAGACCTAGGGTAGACCTGGTTTAGTCCTGGTTTAGACATGGTTTAGGCCTGGTTTAGGCCTGGTTTAGGCCTGGTTTAGACCTGGTTTAGACCTGGTTCAGTCCTGGTTTAGACCTGGTTTAGACCTAGGCTAGACCTGGTTTAGACCTGGTTTAGTCCTGGTTTAGTCTTGGTTCAGACCTGGTTCAGACCTGGTTCAGACCTGGTTCAGACCTGGTTCAGTCCTGGTTTAGTCCTGTTTCAGTCCTTTTTTAGACCTGGTTTAGACCTGGTTTAGTCCTGGTTTAGTCCTGGTTTAGTCCTGGTTCAGACCTGGTTCAGACCTGGTTTAGTCCTGGTTTAGTCCTGGTTCAGACCTGGTTCAGACCTGGTTTAGTCCTGGTTCAGACCTGGTTCAGACCTGGTTCAGTCCTGGTTTAGTCCTGGTTTAGTCCTGGTTTAGTCCTGGTTTAGTCCTTGCTGACCCTTCTGTGTGTTCTTAGCGTGTGCTGAAGTGTCTGATGAAGAGGAGCTAGAGCCGACCTCCACAAAGGCCCAGAAAAACAAACTGACCAAGAGGACAGATGGTGAGTACAACTGATCCTGGTTTAGTCCTGGTTTAGACGTGGTTTAGACGTGGTTTAGACCTGGTTTAGACCTGGTTCAGTCCTGGTTCAGTCCTGGTTCAGTCCTGGTTCAGTCCTTGTTTAGTCCTGGTTCAGTCCTGGTTTAGTCCTGGTTCAGTCCTGGTTCAGTCCTGTTTCAGTCCTGGTTTAGACCTGGTTCAGTCCTGGTTCAGTCCTGGTTTAGTCCTGGTTTAGTCCTGTTTCAGACCTGGTTTAGGCCTGGTTTAGTCCTGGTTTAGGCCTGGTTTAGGCCTGGTTTAGGCCTGGTTTAGTCCTGGTTCAGTCCTGGTTTAGACCTGGTTTAGACCTGGTTTAGACCTGGTTTAGACCTGGTTTAGTCCTGGTTTAGTCCTGGTTTAGACCTGGTTTAGACCTGGTTTAGACCTGGTTTAGACCTGGTTTAGACCTGGTTTAGACCTGGTTTAGACCTGGTTTAGACCTGGTTTAGACCTGGTTTAGACCTGGTGTTTAGACCTGGTGTTTAGACCTGGTGTTTAGACCTGGTTTAGACCTGGTGTTTAGACCTGGTGTTTAGACCTGGTTTAGACCTGGTTTAGACCTGGTTCAGTCCTGTTTCAGTCCTGGGGTAGTCCTGGTGTTTAGACCTAGGGTAGACCTGGTTTAGTCCTGGTTCAGTCCTGGTTTAGTCCTGGTTCAGTCCTGGTTTAGTCCTGGTTCAGTCCTGGTTCAGTCCTGTTTCAGTCCTGGTTTAGTCCTGGTTCAGTCCTGGTTCAGTCCTGTTTCAGTCCTGGTTTAGACCTGGTCCAGTCCTGGTTTAGTCCTGGTTTAGTCCTGTTTCAGACCTGGTTCAGGCCTGGTTTAGGCCTGGTTTAGGCCTGGTTTAGGCCTGGTTTAGTCCTGGTTCAGTCCTGGTTCAGTCCTGGTTCAGTCCTGGTTTAGACCTGGTTTAGACCTGGTTTAGACCTGGTTTAGACCTGGTTTAGTCCTGGTTTAGTCCTGGTTTAGTCCTGGTTTAGACCTGGTTTAGACCTGGTGTTTAGACCTGGTTTAGACCTGGTTCAGTCCTGTTTCAGTCCTGGGGTAGTCCTGGTGTTTAGACCTAGGGTAGACCTGGTTTAGTCCTGGTTCAGTCCTGGTTTAGACCTGGTCCAGACCTGGTCATCAGGATAAACATGTCTTTATGTGTCTTATTGTCTCCATCAGAAGCTTCTAGAAACCCAAAGAAACCCTGGAGTGAGGAGGAGAGCCGTGGAGAAGAGGATGGAGAAGTACCTGGCTCTGTGTGCTGTGCCTCACCAGTGTTGGGCACGTTACTTTGAAAAAGTAATTAGTTATAGTTACTAGTTACTTCTCCCAAAAAGTAACTGAGTTACTAACGGAGTTACTCCACTATAAAAGTAACTAGTTACCAGTAAAAGTAACTATTGCGTTACTTTTTCGTTTTGTTCTGGAACATAATGTGCACCCGACGTGCGCATTTTTACCTTTAACAGTGCCAATATTTCCATCTAGAAAAGGCTGTTTTGCTGCTGAAGTCCTGTTCACTCTTCATCTCTCACTGTGCTGTAAAGCCCGCCACTGTGAATGTGGAAACACCGGTGACGAGCGGTGAGGCTGGTGAAGCACTGACTTCAGTCCAATCAGATGAACATATACATCATATAAATCAAGTGGACAATTTGTTTGGCTACAGCAAAATATGTTTTATGCCCGCATTGTTTGTTCATACAAAACGCAAAACTATGAGTTATGGGTCTTACCTTATAGCTATACCTTATAAATGACCTGCACAGTCCACTTCGGTTCAGACCAGTTCCTTGTTTAAATCCAGTGAATGGTTTGAGCGTAGATATGTAATCCTCCGTTTGGAAATGAGTCCAATGAGTTTTAAAAAGTAAAACAAAACGTGTGTGTCCTCCGTAAACTCCTCTGTTTTGCTGCAGCCGGCTGCATCCAATTTCTAAAATCAACCGTCTTACACTTCACCTCTCTTTCTTATCATTCCTATAGTAATTGAAAAATTACCCTATGTGCATTTTAGATTATGTAAAAATGTGTTATATGTATGTTAGCCAAACCTGTTGCTGTCCTTAGCAGATAAACCAGGAAGAGCAAGGAGCTTATCGATGGAATTGTATGCAGTCGACTTCTGCGCTCACATGCGCTCCTCTGTGGCTGACCTCACGCTGATACAAGCCGTGGTTGAGCGCGATTAAGACCCATATTTGTTTCAAAAACACAATTTATGAGCCATCCTCTCAACTGTAGACATGTAGATTGTAAAGGAAATATGTTTTACATCAGCCAATAATTGCTGAGAGGTTTTCTCATCCCCCCTTCTCTCATGACAACACGTTCATTGTGCGTCTTGAGTAACGCGCAGTAACGGGATGTCGGAAATGATAACGGCGTTATAGTTACTGTCAAAGTAATTAGTTAGATTACTCGTTACTGAAAAAAGTAACGGCGTTAGTAACGCCGTTACTAGTAACGCCGTTATTCCCATCACTGTGCCTCACACAGGAGTCTGCAGCCCTCATCAACAGAACCTGGAAGGACCTCAAGTACTTTGTGTATAATACTATTATCCGACTCAAGAGGCAGCTTGTGTAGCTGGTATTTGTGTCAAACTCATTCCCAAAGCGCCGCAGTGGCTGCAGGTTTTCCATCAGACCAAGCAGGAGCAGAGCAGACTCCTCCCATTTCCTCAGTGAGTTCAGTCTTAACCTGAAGGTTTGAGGAAATGGGAGGAGTCTGCTCTGCTCCTGCTTGGTCTGATGGAAAACCTGCAGCCACTGCGGCGCTTTAGGAATGAGTTTGACCGCCCTGCTTTAATGTTAAGTGCAGTTATGTTTTAAAGTCCCGTTCAAGAGCACTTTGTATTAGGTCCTTTGTAATTGTCCTGTTGGGACAAGTCAAAATACAAAGATGCAAATAAACCTGTCTTTCAAATGTTTTGCTTTGTTTTATTAAAATTGCTGTGATCCCACATAATAATCTGTGTCCATTTGCACATGTGACCAACTATATAATTCTAAATAAACCTTCAAAGAGTTAAAAAAGGGTCTATTCATGATTTCTTTTGCAAATTTCACTTATTGTCCCCACTCTGATGGTTCAAAACGTTTTCTTAAATCTTGGTTCTAAAATTTTTTCAATGGAGTGTATAGCTCCGCAGCGCCATCAAGTGTCTAGAAAGTGTTTTTTCTTCCTCCTAAAACATTGGGAAAGGCAAGTCCTCAGTTTTCATGTTTTTAACTACGACCTCACTAGTGTTTCAGAATCATCAGAATCAGAATCAGAATCATTTTTATTGCCACGTGAGTAACAAAGTTATCACTTGGAAATTGTTTTGGCAGAGAGCGTGCCACTTCGCCATTTGCGGCGCTGTGTGCAGCAAGAAACAGCAGAGAGCAATAACATACAGTTCACAGACAATTGGATAGACACATTGTGCTTTTTATAAACCACGGATTTTTTTCTCGGGAAGAGCACCTCTTCGGCCGGCCCAATGTAGCTGTCAGAGGGGGGCGGGATCAGGGAGGGGGTGAGTAGGAAAACAATAAGGAATGGAGGGGAGGGAGGGAGCAAGATGGATAGGTAGAGGGAGGCGGGGGTGGGGGATCCTTGCTGAAGACTGAAATAGTGTGAGTTGTTGTAGATTGTGGGACCTTGTTTATGGCCTTGGCTGAGGAATGTGAGATAAGAGTGGAGAGAAGCCACAGGAGGAGAAAAACACATCGCCTGCAATGTCGCAGTCAAAAGCAGGCAGATATTCTATTAATTCCAATTAAACCGAATTCCGGTGCCCTCAGACCTCCGTACACAGGGGCAAATCCAAGCCGGGTCAGAGAGATCAAGCCTGACAAACAATGTCATTCAATCTCAATTCCAAAGTCTTATGTCCATCAAGTGAACGAGCTGCGAGGTCTTTGATCAACTGTTCCACCAAAACCACTCTTCTTTGTCCAGACACGGCACTCTCAACCACGACACGGCTAAGCTCCTTGTACATCCCATCAATTTTATCGGCCAGCAGGTCGTGAATCTTGCGAACTGCCATGCCTCCGAATTTGTGGTAGAAGAGGATCGCTCCAAACCCAAACAGGAGGATTCCCACCACCAAAATGCCAAAGATATATACGTCTTCCGAATCTTCAATGGACAGGGTCGACAGACAGAGGGGCTGCCACTTGTTCCAGCTGTCAAGCGTATACCCCGCTGGTGAAGTCCCGTCCGGACACACGGGCTCTCCAGACCCACGCTTACGTGTTGAAAAGATAGAATCAATTGCGTTGAGGGACCAATTAATCATTTCCATTCTGTTAAAGTTGTCTGTGGCAAAGCTCCAGGAAAAAAGACAAAAACAGGAGATAGCAAGCCGTTCAGAAGCAGGAGCGGACTAAGACACGTCTTTGCTCGACGGAGGAGGAAGGAGGAAGGGGTTTGCGGGAATGTGTGTGTTTGTGTGTGTGTTCTGGCGAATAGAGACTGATTGTTGAATGTCTGAAGTGTTATTGCAATAGCACCACACTGAGAGCGAGGGTCAGGGCAGATAGTAACATGTGTGCACGTGTGTGTGTGCGCGCCCCGGACACGAGTGCACACACACACACACTTCAGCAACGAGCGTACGAGCGCTGAGAAATGAATGAATGAGAAAAAGTGTGGAGCAAAGTGATCGGAGGCAGGGAAGTTACAAGTGTGTGTGTGTGTTCTGGTGATTAAATAAAGACTGATTCTTTAATGTCTGAAGTGTTACTGCGATAGCACCACTGAGAGCAGGGTCAGGACAGAGGGAGTTATACTCGTAGGAAACGCTTTTCTTTGGCCTTGCAGCCACACACTCCCTGTGCCCCTCGGTCTGGGGCTTATATGAAAGGTTTAACAGAAGCGGAGAATATAAGAAAGTGCAGGAGAGACGTGTGTGTGAAAATGCGTGTCACAGGAAGACGTGTAATGTGACGCAAGATAATCAGATATTAGGACCGACATCACACACATCAGGTCTGAGTGAGATATTAGGACCTATAACACACACATCAGGTCTGAGTGAGATATTAGGACCTATAACACACACATCAGGTCTGAGTGAGATATTAGGACCTATAACACACACATCAGGTCTGAGTGAGATATCAGGACCTACAACACACACATCAGGTCTGAGTGAGATATCAGGACCTACAACACACACATCAGGTCTGAGTGAGATATTAGGACCTACAACACACACATCAGGTCTGAGTGAGATAATAGGACCTACAACACACACATCAGGTCTGAGTGAGATATTAGGACCTATAACACACACATCAGGTCTGAGTGAGATATCAGGACCTGCAACACACACATCAGGTCTGAGTGAGATATTAGGACCTACAACACACACATCAGGTCTGAGTGAGATATCAGGACCTGCAACACACACATCAGGTCTGAGTGAGATATTAGGACCTACAACACACACATCAGTTCTGAGTGAGATTTTAGGACCTACAACACACACATCAGGTCTGAGTGAGATATTAGGACCTACAACACACACATCAGGTCTGAGTGAGATATTAGGACCTACAACACACACATCAGGTCTGAGTGACATATTAGGACCTACAACACACACATCAGGTCTGAGTGACATATTAGGACCTACAGTATAACAAGCACTTCAGGTCTGAGTGAAATATTTATCAATCGTTACTCCTTTCACGGAGAGTAACTCTGTAGATGGACAAATACATTATAACTTTAATGTAGAATTATTTATTTTTATACCTTGTGTTTGTAATTTTTGACACCTCACTTTTATATTTGTTTTTGATGTTTTAAATTCTAATTTAAACATGATTTTCCAACTGGAGTTAAGACAATTTTTCAGGGAGATAACCTACTGACACAAGGAGAACATGCAAGCTCCACTCCAAAAGGCCCCTTCTGGCTGAAAGTTTTTTTCTTTTCTTTTTTTTTACAAACACACACTCACTACTCAAGTATCTTTTTAAATTACCATGAGTCAATATTTTGGCTATTCTACCCACCTCTGGGAATGTATTTAAGTTTGTGACAAAATAGGTGACATATGAGGACAAGTGTGTGTGTGTTAAAAGTGTGTTAAGGTAGTACCGTGCACGACCAGAGAGGCGCTTCAAACTTTTTGGGACGGAGTGTTTCGGCCCCGACACACATTTTCACTATTTGTAGACATTTTGGGACATGCTTGATTTTTGGTGTGGAGCTTGTTCTGGGCCTCTACAACACTGTAGTATGCATGGAAAAATGGGGACCTGAAAAAAGTCCTCACATTTCCTCAGGTCCTGATATTGAAGGTGTGTTATCATACAAAAGTCCTCATATGTCCACAAAACAAACGCACACACACACACACACACACACACACACACACACACACACACACACACACACCCCCCCCACACACACACACACACACACACACACACACACACACACACACACAGAAACGTACCAAGAGCATTTGATGAAACTCAACTACATAAACAGGACACACATTATTCCTTTTTAATATTTTTTTTATTGTTTTTATATTTATCCCCCCCTCCCCCATTCAAATTTTATTTTTATTTTTTTCAGCTCAGCAAAGCTTAAGGCATATCTTAAAAATCCACATTCTTAAGCTATACCATAAGGCTTTGTTTGAGCCTTGTTTTTCCCAATTTGGTTGTGAATATTTTTTTAAGACGTTAACCCCCCATTTTTTTTGAGTTCTTCAAAGCTCAAGGCATATCATAAAACTCAGCACTTTTACAATACGCCATTATACATTTGAATATTACATTATGCCATGCGATATTTAAATGAGCCTTGTTTTTCCCATTTTGATTTTCAAATGTCAGTGTTTTTTTTCCTTTTTCCCCTTTTTTGTTGAATTTTAAGAATTCAACCCCTAATTTTTTTTGTTTTTCATTTTTTTTGTTTTTGTCTTAATTTTTTTTTTATGTTCCCAGACCTTCTGCAGTGACCTCAGGCAGAAGTGATGTGCTCTTAACACGCTGATCTGAGGTATGCTCTCAGAGGACCAGGCGACACTCTGCTCCTCCTGATCCGGAACATTTTAAACACTCGAGAGAAGAAGCGTCCTGGTCGTCGGACCTTGTCACTGAAGTCTTCCAGCTGGATGTTCAGATTTCTCACCGCTGCCTCCACAAACCAGTCACTCTGGAGCAGGGCTGAGGAGATGGATCCCAGCTCTTCCTGGAGACTTCTATCCGCCTCTTTAGCTCCGGCTTTGAGGTCTTTGGTCTTCAGGTCTGTTCTTTGGGGCATGGCGACTCTTTGCTCCACCTCACGCAGTCGCAAAATAACTTTTCCTTGTTCCCTAATGTCCAGGGACACGGGGGATTTTTCCAAGAGCTTGCGGATCATCGTTGAAACCATGAAGTGAGCAGCATTGGAGCTGACGTCCTGTGTCTCTGGTGGGATGGTTTTCTCTGGTGGACTGACAGTTTCTAAAGGACTGCTAAAGTCCTGGGGGTTTGGAGTTTCTGGAGCTGGAGATACTTGGATAACCGCAGGTGTGTTACGGTCCTGCACCAGACTCACAAGGTCAAGAGAAGAAATGGGGTCCAGGGACAAGGGAAGATCCACTGGACTGTCCTGCTCAGGAGAAGTCTGGGCCACAGTGCAGAGGGTCTGAACCAGATCCTCAGGAAAATGAACATCTGTGATTGGCTCCTCAGGGACAGGCTCCTCGCTGATTGGTTCCTCTTTGATTGGCTCTTCCGGGACAAAATCCTCAGAGATAGTCTCCTCTAGGATTGGTTTCTCTAGGATTGGGTCCTCAAGTATTGGCACCTCTAGGATTAGTTCCTCAGAGACACTGGCTTCTGGGAAAGGGTCCTTTTTGATTGTCTCCTCTGAGACAAAATCCTCCGAAAAAGGATTCTCTGGGATTGGTTCCTCAGAGACAGGGACCTCTGCAATTGGCCCCTCTAGGACAAAACCCTCAGTGACTAGATCCTCAGAAACATTCTCCACTTGGAATGGATTCTCTTGGATTGGGTCCTCTAAGATTAGTTCTTCTAGAATTGGCCCCTCAGACACAGGCTCATCTAGGATTGGTTTCTCCGATACAGAGACCTCTGGGATTGGCTTCTCAGAGATAGGCTTTTTTAGAAATGGTTCCTCAGAGGTAGGGACCTCTGGGATTGGCTCCTCAGAGGCAGGGACCTCTGGGATTGGTTCCTCAGAGGCAGGGACCTCTGGGATTGGCTCCTCAGAGGCAAGGACCTCTGGGATTGGCCCCTCAGAGGCACGGATCTCTGGGATTGGTTCCTCAGAGGCACGGATCTCTGGGATTGGTTCCTCAGAGGCAGGGACCTCTGGGATTGGCTCCTCAGAGGCAGGGACCTCTGGGATTGGCCCCTCAGAGGCAGGGACCTCTGGGATTGGCTCCTCAGAGGCAGGGACCTCTGGAATTGGCACCTCTTTGATTTGCTCCGCTGGGAAAAAATTCTCAGATACAGGCTCCTTTAGGATTTGATTATCTATGATTGGTTCCTCTAAGATTGGCTCCTCAGAGGCAGGCACCTCTGGCATGGTCTCCTCTGGGGCCAGTGGGGACCCCTCTCTCTGGGATGTATGTGTTTCTCTCTGGGTTGGTGCAACAGTATCTTTAAACTTCTGCCTGGCCTCGAGCTTCTCTGTCTCACGCAGTTTGAAGACCCTCTGCTGGAAGAGGAGCTCCTCAGAGGGCGACAGCTGAGGGTTGTCTAGCTCCATCTGCTCTTTGAACCCCATCATGTGCAGCATCGCCTCTGCTGCCTCGAGCTTGGCCGTCTTCTTGTTTGGACCCAAGCCCTGACAAGTCCTTTGGTCCACTCTGACCTCCATACAGAACCCTGATGCTCTGTAGCCACAGTGTCGGAAGCCGACCACCCTGTACTCGGCCGGCCTCTGCTTCCGCACCATCAGGATTTCTGCCAAGGCACTGATGGGGTCTTTCTTGTAGAAGAAGTAGACCCGCTGTGACGGGTCCACCAGCTCCATGTGGGGTTTGGACCAGTATGGAGTCACGTCCTCTGGCAAAGGACGCTTCTTCAGCTGATGCAACACCACCTTAGCTGCACCTAGCTTGGCCTTTTGTTTGGTGGGGCCTGCGCCATGCCCTACCAGTTCCCCCACGACCAGCTCTATGTGGAAGTTCGGTGCATGGGAAGGGCCTTCTTTTCCCATCTCATTAAACTGCAGCTGCAGGTGGTGCAGACATGCCAGTTCGTACAGGAGGGACAGGTCAGTCTTATGGACTTCACTGGGGTGTTGCATGTTGTCTGTGTTTGTGCTTGCTTCTGTTTCTATATTGTGCTAAAATAATACACCATAATAGGAAAGATATTATTGAAGCCTGTTTTCATCTTTTTGACACAACCTTTTAAAGCCAACATTCTGGAATGACCTCACAAAGAGAAGCTTGGTTGTCATGACAAAATGGTTGCCATGACAACATAGCAACCGTCGTTACAATAACAATTGTAAATGTATCACAAACTTGTGCTATCCTAAACATTATAGTAAACAATAAATATGATTACATGAATTACATTTTATACAATGAAGTTACGCTCTTCTATAAATAACGTTATATCTTTACTGATCTTTGAAGCTCAGTAGGTTTCTCACAGTCGACAAAGTTCACACAAATCATTGAGTTTGTCAGTATTTTAGCTGCCCTGGGTTTAAGTCCAACGGTTTTGACTCTGCCATTTGGTGGAAATTGAAGTCTAGGACATGCATAACCTAGGACCAATGCAGGCCTAATGCAGGACTGACCCAGGACTCATCCACTTCCAGTCAAAGGGAGAGCAGGGAGTCAGTGGGAGAAAGGTGATGGAAGTAACCAGGACTGAACCAGGACTAAACCAGGACTCAATCTGTTTGGTGCAAGAACTGGCGGGCCCAAAAATTCAGAGTAGACAAAAGGTTTATTTAAAAAAATCGAAATCAGGAGGAGCCTGGTTTAAAGGACACAGGACGGGACCAGGGCGGGACCAGGGCAGGACCAGGGCAGGACCAGGGCAGGACCAGGGCAGGACCAGGGCAGGACCAGGGCAGGACCAGGGCAGGACCAGGGCAGGACCAGGACGGGACCAGGACAGAGGACAGGATGGAACGAGGACAGAGGAAGACAGAGAGGAGGTAAGTGACTGACCGATAATGGGACCAGGACAGGACTGAAAATGATGGTGCAGGCTCCACAGCTGGGTACTGAAAAAATGAAGAAAAAACGTATCAGCACAAAATAAACTTCAACACTATGAAGTACAGGACAGCCGAATGTTGATTCACCGCTTGTGTGACGGAACAATGGCACTGAAGACAAGGCCAGGTTGTTTATATGCTGCATCTGGTAATTTCTGGAATGTAGCTCAGGTGTGGAGCTCTGCAGGTGAGTGTGATGAGACACCCAAACAGGAGGGGGAGCAGCAGGGAGGAATCACAACAGTACGGCCCCCCTCTAACAGGTGACTCCTGGTGCCCTACTAGCCTACCGATCAGGATGAGAGTGATGAAACTCTCTCAGGAAGCCAGGGTCCAGGATCAAAGCATGGCCAACCCACGAATGCTCCTCAGGACAGTAGCCCTCCCTGTCGACCAGGTACTGGAGATCCCAACCAGGCTGGCGGACGTCCAGGATTCGCCGCACCGTATAGGCAGGGAGGTAATCAACCATCCGGGGGGTGGAGGGGGCGTAGAAGGAGGGCCCAGAACACTAGTACTCAGGGTTTAGTTGGGTTACATGAAACGTTGGGTGTACCCTCAAGGCTTTCGGAAGCTTAAGACGAACAGAAACATGATTAGTGACACTCTCTATTTCAAACGGACCATTGAAACGCTGTGACAATTTCTCAGCAAGGATTAGACTGAGACCTCATACACACGCACATACAGGCAAACACACAGACATACACGCTTTTGTTACCTGGTGGGCCCCTAAGACAGGGCCGTTCCATATGGGACCCACAGACATGGTTTTAACTCCTAATCTTGCTGTATTTTTGCCAATACTGGGGTCACACAATTACTCTGCACTGATCTTTTTTTACTGGGACTACTTTAAGTAATACAAACATTCAAAAACAGTCAATACAAAACAGACAAGTTTTTTACAGGGTTAGGACATTTTAACATCAATTTTTTTCTCTGGTGAGACGTTAATGCAGGTCAGGCAGTGAGACTTTTCCAGTCTGTATTAAAGACATCATAGTCTTCTCCACAGCCTTCACCTCAGATGCAGACCGTGGCTCACTTACATTTTCTGGAGAGAGAAATAAAAAGATATTAGAAATATACACTCCCAGGATTAGGGCCAAGCAGCCTGGCTGTAGCCCTCCACCACCCAGGCGTCCTGAACAATCCACCTGGTACACTTACCAGAAAGGGCACTGATGTGAGTGTCTGCGCCCGGCCGGAAGAAGAAGTATGGGTTATGGTTAGGGATAGAACAAGCCCTTCTGTTCTCCACCAGCACCTCCATCGAAGTAATCATTTCAGGAGTCAACAGAACCAGCACTTTCCGACTTCTTTTCCCTTTAATTTCAATTCGTTGAAAACGCTGACACAGCTTTTTTTCAATTTCAAACAGTCCAATAGCAACGCTAGAATGGATCCCTGTTTTACTTCTTAAAGTAAACGCTGTCAGTGGCCTCTTTGAAACCTCACCTTCCCTTCTTCGATTGAAAATAATGACCTCACAAAGAGTCAAAACTGCCAGTTTAGACCAGTGCTTAGGGGTTGGTTCACTCTTTAGCCTAGTGTATACTTGCGCGGCGTGGCTTACGTTAGCGGTTGCGGTGGACCTACGTAAGCACAATTGATGTTATACTGGCGCGTTCCCCTTATGGAGTTTTGAGGAGAATGTTGTAATCCCACAACAAACCACATGAGGGCGATCACACAGGAGCACATTTACGCTGCTACTTTGTCCTCTTCAGAACAACAATAGCAAACAAAGCTGTTTGAGCTCATTACACGTGTTTCTACTGCAGGTTTATGTGATAGTTTTATGGATTAATTATTTTATAAGTCATTTCAACTGTGATGCTGTGAATAAAGACACAGTTCTTGTTGGAAACATAGTTATTATTAAATAGTTTTCAGCACAAACAGCGAAACAATAAAAGTGGTAAATATCTGAGACAAACATGAACGATTTAGGAGGAAAGCAACAAACGCAGCTACAATTCAAACAAGACAGGAACAGTGCAAAACAAACGACTGCACAGTTTATAAGTTATATATATTTTAGATAGTCCACTGTCTCCTGTATATTAGGAAACTGCTTTTCCTTCGAAGCACAAAGCTCTCTGCTCCATAGTGCCTCGTCCATTGTCCCTGCTGCAGCCGCTTCATGCTTCCTTCCAATACACACACACGGACCAATCACAGCGGAGATTCCTTGCGGCGACCCTTACGTAGTTAGAAAATTTTGATGCTGCGCGGCAGGCGACGTAAGGGCCTTGCTGTGACCAACGCGTTGCGCAAGTGACGTCACGTCACCTCCGTAAGCTCCGCGCCGCGCAAGTATAAACTAGGCTTTTAGGGTCTGCACATATTCAGGGTGACATACCTCGATATTTGCATACATGGCTCTAACGTCCTCAGTCAGAGGGAGCAGGTCAGAAGTGTTCCACTTGGCTTGCCGGAGGGTCTGTGGGGCAGCAGAAGAAACACAGACGTCCCACCTCTTCTCAAAAAGCAGCCTGCTTCGTTGGAAGTTTTTTATAAACAGTTCATCAACACATTGCTCCCACATTTTTGAGTCACATTCAAGAATATCTGCTAGCTTTTTGAGGCTATGGCCGAGTTTGAGGGCCAAGGATGGAGTCTTGTATAGATTTGTTTCCTTATCATAGCCAGCCACAGACCTCATGTTACATGGTTAAAGTTGGAAGGAATAAAGAACTCCTTAATTGCTTTCCGTTTCCCTACCGTTTTTGCTTTGTTAATTAACCTACCGACTTCTCTAATTTTCTGCCTGATGTAATCATGTTTAGTCTTATCATGCCCATGTTTTAAGTACAGGTGCTCTCTGAGTCTCAGAATCCCCTTTTCTGCATCAACGACACCTGTGACCTCATCTTGATGCATTGCCAAAATGAAAGACCACAGCTTTTTGCTGATGCCCTCTGGTACAGGCTGGGCTAGGGAGCAAAGGGACTGGACCCCCTCCTTCTGGTTTAGCCTGGGCATCTTTCTGTGAAACCCGGCAGCTGGCCACATGCCTCCACAGCGACTTTTGCTTAAGAAATGCAGCACAGTCTTTACAGTGCAAAAACTCACTGGATTTAACTGGGGAATTTGGCTGTTTAGCTGGGACTAAAGTTCCAATGCCGGCCTTTAAAACCTCAAAATTATGCTCACGGTTTCCAGTATTCCTGATCAAATCAAACTGAAGTTTACGTGCTTTAGATTTCACAGGTAGAGCCAATGCTCTGGCTACGTTACTTTCATTTCCATGTTTTCTAGAGTCTAGACAAATGACGGGACATTTTGTGGCAGTGAACAGTAGAGGCAGAAGTGCCTCTTGCTGTAAACTCTTGCTCCATTTATTTTCTTCTTTTGCAGCTGCATGATAGCAATGGGCCTCATTCACAAATAACTTCGTAAGAAACTTCTTAAATTTCTTCTCAAGTCGTTCTTCAGTAGATTTCTAAGAAGACCCTACGTGGGATTCATCAACGCGCTCGTAAGCCTCTGAATTGTTTGCAGCTGTTCTCTCAGATTGATGAATGCCAACTCCTCGTAAGTAGAGCGCGCGTGCCCGGTGCTTCATCAGCATAGGTACTTAGCATAGGTACCCGCCCAATAAGGCCCATATAAGGGACTGCAGGGCCGTGTGCAGACGCCAGAGGAAACGGCAACATGCCTAAAGCAAAGAGTTACACGGAGCAAAAGAGTCACCCTTTTTCTTTTTTTGTCAGACTGAGAATAAAGTCATAAAATGTTGACTTAAAAGTTGAAATATTATGAGAATAAAGTCGAACTAGCAAAATTATGAGATTAATCTAAAAATATGATGAGATTAATCTAAAAATATGATGAGCTTAATTTAAAAAAAATGTATGTATTAATTTAAAAATGAATCTCAAAATGTTTTGAGATTAATCTCAAAATATTTTGGACCCTATGGGAGGAGATCCAGCGCGGACCAGCGCAGACACCAATGCAGACCCGAGGAGAGACTGGAATGACCAGCACACAGAAACCAGCGCGGACAGGAGAGACCGCATATAGACTGGAGAGACCTGACTGGAGAGACCGGTGCGCAGAGACCAGTGCGGACCGAAGAGAGACCGCAAAGACCAGACTGGAGAGACCAGCACGGATCCGTATGGATCCAGGAGCGTGCAGCACGGACCATGGGAGAGACCAGTGCAGACCCGTATAGATTCATGGGAGAGACCAGCGCAGAGACTCAGCATTGTTCTGTGGCTCGTGGATAAAGAAATGCCCCCTATAAATAGGATGGGGTCACTAATACACGGCAAGATTTCCAATGTATTTGATAAAGCATCGGCACATTTCATTTCAAAATGAATAAAAAATAGGCTAAATTACCATTAACAATTAAATAAATAAATACATACATCAATATGACACACATATCACTATAATGTTAACGGCTTATTAGCCGAGGGCGAGGTTAATAAATGTTTTATTAAATGACTATTTTTAATTTATGCAAATATCAATCTCTGGCTTGGTTTTCCTAATCGTGTTTTTAGCTTTCTGGTCTGCAACGAAGTTGTCAATCTCATCTTGTCTGTTAGTTAGTTATTTTTTCTTCTTTATTTTCTGTAATTTCTTCCTCTGACTTGTCAAACTCGTCCGATAATAGAATTCACTGGAAAATGTTCCCAGTTGTCGCCCATTATTTCTTTTTTACCGAGGAAACTCAGGAAAGAAATCAATTGTGATATATGCGCTGCGGACTGATTGTCATGGTAACGGTCCGAGGAAAGATATCAAATGTGATACGCACTGTTCGGACCAATTGTCATGGTAACGGTCTGAGATGGGATAATCTCAGATCGGTAATCAGCCAATCAGAGCGCGCGTACGGTCCAAGTCATATAATAATGTGTTTTATTGAACTTCTTAACACCAGCGTTCGAACATATCGGCACTGAATGTGCGTACGAGTGCTCCTGAGCATTCGTAGGATTTGTACTTACCCAAGAGAAATTCTGGTTACGAGAAAATTTCATGAATGCCACAATCTTCGTAAAATCTTCGTAAGTAGGATTTACGCACAAATTTGTTCTCAAGTACGGTTCGTGAATGAGGCCCAATCTTATTTGCCTTTGGTTTGTCATTTTCTGAGTCTTGAAGAAAAGTATAGACTGTTCTTTTTCCATATTTTTTTTACTTTTTTACAGGTTTCTTCTTGACAGTTAAAACGTCAGAATCTGAGTCGACTTCATCACTTCTGCTAAGGGACTCTTGACTAAGCTGAACAAACAACAAATAATTTTAATAATTCTACTGTATATAGCAATTTGTAAACTTGTCGTCAGCACTTACCAGTGGTTTGTAAGCGTGTGCTTCAGTGTGCTCCTCCATGATTTCTTGCAGCCTGATGGACCACACCTGCACCTAGCCCGACACCTGACTTCCTCTGTTTGTTGTGCTGCTCCATGATTGGCTCCAGCCTGCCGGACGGAAATTGCCCCTGTGTGCCCCTCCATGATATCCTGCATTCCACCACCAGGGTTTAGACATATAACACACTTTTTTCAAGAAAGTAAACGCACGCACGCATGCACGCAAGCACGCACACGCACGCACACACACACAGATTGGGAATAAATGGGCCAAAATGTAGATGTTGATATTAAACTATGTTGATGCTTGCCCTTATGACCGTTATTGTTAAGTGTATGTGGCACTCGGGTTATTAATGACACATTGTGCTGAATGGGCTGTTTTTAAAGAGGCTCTTTGTGCATCCCCTGGTGCGCCTGCATGCTGAGCTGCAGCAGGAGCTCTGAGGGGACGGGAACACAACAGCTGCTGGTGGCTCTCCTCTCCTCAGACTCTGAACTGCACTGTCCTCATTCTATCCACCTTTATGGAGCAGGTATGTCTCACATATTCAGTACTAAGGTAATAAACATTTACACTGTATGTGCAATTACTTTAAACAGCTGTCTCCAAAGTCCGATCGAAATATCCCTCCTGACTCACCAACATAAAAAAGTTGTCAATATGAAATCAAATGCTTGCAGATGTGATTTAAATTGTAATTGCTTGTGGGGTAGACCCCACTTTGGGACACACTGATGTGGAGGTATCAAATTATTTTCATTCCTTATTTAGGCTTTGGTAGTGACTCATACACAAGCACAGGAGAAGTAGAAGTAATAGCAGTATTTACTATTGATACGAGAGATTCCGTTATTGTTGTTTGTGTGATTAATTGTGAGGCCTTTTACTTCACAAGAACACCTTTTATTGGTGTGAAGGTAATCTTTGCTTGTTTTTGTTGCCTAGGTTACGTTACTGGAATTCCAGAGATTCCACTTGAGACGTTTTCCACGTGACACTGTAGAAGAGACGCCACAATGCACCTCAAGTGCTTTTTCCATCAATAAAACGAACAGGCTTCTGGTTATGGGGCCATAGCCAGCCGCCCCTATGTCCCCATGTTGGCAGGGGCCCTATTCACGACTGAGGGCCCTTGTCTTTTGGATCATACTTGTTCCCCTGAACTAATTCTAATAATTGTTTTGTTTTAAAATATTATTTTAACAAAACACAGACAAACATCCAACAGTGCAAAATACATATTCTTGGTTATAACCAGTTCTTGAGTTGGTGGGTGTAAATATATTTAAAAAAGTAGAACTTGTAAAAAGTGAAATTTCCTCCTCCACGGTCTAATTTTGTCCTTGTCAAGATCTAGATCACGATGTTGGACATGCGAGAGGCCCCAGTTGTCTGACTGATGTGTAATTCTGGACAGGGGAGCTGTGCTGTGTATTCTGTCTTACACACAGCAGGGATGCCTCCATCAGTTGCCAGTTCTGAGGCCTCTGGGACAGTATTGTCCAGATGCTTCAGTCCCAGACCAGGAGACTTTTTGGCCACAGAGACAGACTGCTCCACTTTTATACAGCTTTATGTGCCACAGTGCATATGCGTGCACCACGCTATGGCCTTTACTTGTTTTGGAGTATTTGAGCTGAGTATTAATTGAATAATTCATAGATTCTTTGGTAAATAATGTCTTTTTTTATTTATCTTGAACGGTGCCCCATGTTTATTCTGTTCCAGGTTGTCACATAGACAATGAAGGGAATGTACTCCTTTTTCATCCCTTTTTTTACCTTAAGATTGTGTGCATACATATACATGTATATACAGTATATGTGTGTATATATATTAGGGCCGGGACTTTAACTTGTTAATTAAGATGAAATAATTACACAAAAATTACCGCGGAACGTTTCTCACTGGATGAGTTTACGAGACCGATTGTACTGGAGCATTGTGCGACTTCACTATGTTCAGTAAGTAAATGGGTAACTCAGCGTGGATGTTCAGAATTCTTTGTTCAGTTTTCATGTTGTCTAGAGCCAGAGCCAGAGTCCAGAGCCTAATGGAGGCTTGATTCAGAGGCTCCGTGAAAACAAACAATGAGCATGCGCGCAGCTACGAGCATCAGCGCCGATGATTGACAGCCCTTGGCATCACTTGATTGGTTAACGTGGACACCATCGTGGATTTTGAGCTACAGCTAAGAGAAGGGAAGGTGGAACTTACCCGTAATATTAAAATTCATAAAATGACTTATTTTTAGGGCTGTCAAAATTATCGTGTTAACACACTGAAATCAATTTTTTTCAATAATCGCATGCCCATGCATCCCATAATAACAGTCAGAATGCCACGGACACATGCGTGTGTAAAAATGCGCTATATAAATAAACATTACTTACTTACTTACTTGTTCTCCGCAAATCTTGGGTTCTAAATATGATACTGCTACACTTAATGGCAAAAATTGCACTGGTCTGTTTGACATGACAAAAATAAACAATATTTGTGTTGCTTAAGCTTATATATTCAGTCATTATTCAATGTTATACTAAAAATCCATTAAATCCGATTAAAATGCGATTCATTGTGATTCATTAATTACAAAGCCTTTGATTAATTAGATTTTTTTTTTTTATCGAGTCCCAGCCCTAATTATATTATAACATTATCTGTATATAACAGTTCATACAGAAAGAAAAAAACTCACTAGAGCCTCCTGGTGTGCTTTATGTGATGTAATTGTATGTTGTATGTGTTCTTATGTGCAAGACAACTTACTCTAAGGGAAATAAAGATATACTTCATTCTATAATATTGAAAACGTATCATTGTATTTAGTTTTTTAACATTCTCCTGTCTGATATTGTTATGATGATTTCATTGACAAAAAAGTAGGTGATGCCATGAGCAGCATTGGAACCTTAATGTGTGACTTGGGGCTGTCATCATCCATCAGACGTGGATACTTTGTCCCTTCAAATTTTCATCCTCTAACCATTCCTCCATTTAGCGCTGAGACTTTAAATTCTCCCTTTGCCTTGGTCGGCTTCATACATATTCAGTGTGGTGGCCAGTAATTTACACACGGCCTGCCACTCCCCATCATTTCCTCACCTGGATACATGGGCTCTGACACCACTATCTGTCCTAATCTGCTCTCACGTCCTCTTTTGGGTCGCCTCTGCTCGCTTCTCTCTACTCTGTGCGTCATGTGTCTCCTCTGTTCCCCTTGTCCATGCATGAGGCGGGGATGACCTCATAAAAACTCACACTCAACAATAAAGAGTGCTTCTGACCTCACACTGACTTTTTATATTGGTTGTTCTTTTAGAATTTCATTATTTAAATTTTTTTAGGCTGTTTTATTACTTCATCCTTTAAAGGTCTTGAAGTGGCTAAGGTTTCTTTACTGGCCGAAACACGACAATTGCAGCATAAACCAACTGTAGTGGCGATTTGTCCATAACTTAAACCATGTCCAAACTTGAACCAAAACAAATCAAAAGGCCACTAAGGCGTTTTCAGGTTGGCTTTACGCAGCGTAGAGAAAAAATAATGTCCAAACAAAATTGCATTTTTTAGGTGGGTTCATTCTCCAACCAAATGGCAAACATGCAGAACTGCAGCCTCTCCTCTCGCTGGTAAAAAAAAACCATATGCCCAAAACGCCTCTATGCTGCGCCCTCCCCCATAGCCCTATTTATCCTCGTGACCTAAATTAAATTAAATAAGCAATAATTAACCCAAAATTATCTTTGCAAACTAAGAAAAATAACTAACTAAAGAAGATCCAGTAAATAGAATCAAAAAATAGACAAATAGCTCTAACACATACATATATTTTACTGAAATGGGGAAAGCACAAATATTCATACAGCTTTTTTCGGAGTGTATTAATTGCCTTTAAAACGTTCTTAAACACTGTTTCATTCATTATTCGGTTATAGTAGGGCACAGCTACAAATCTACCAAGACTCGGCTGTCTGTCCAAACTCGAGTCAAATATGGGGGTTTTCTTATGTCTTCAGCAGGGACAGTGAAGAATGTTGATGGGAAGGTGGATGGAGCAAAATTCATGGCACTATTGAAAGCATTCCTCTTCTTTCTCCACTTCAATAACCAACAGACACGGATATTGCAAATAGAGCCCACGCTCATGGAAGAGGTGGATATAAACCTAATTTGCTATCGGCAAAAAAGAAAAATATGTTTAATCGATGCGAATGGAAAAAAACTATAATATATTTCAATTATTTTGAAAAAGGCTGCTGGATGAGAAGAGAAAGGTACAATAAACGATGGCTCAGCGCGTCACCGCATGTTTGACAGAAGATAAATAGACTGAGGTGTACGGAGGAGCCCAGCCTGTGGTCGGACAACACTGAATCATGTCTGAGGGTGTTTCTCAGTTCCACAGCGGTGCAGGTCACAGGCAGGACATTTACACTCAGCACCTCACCCATAAATCATGTCACCAGGATGAGAGCTCAGATAAGACTCCTGCAACACTGATCTCTCACAAAAAAGGTCAGTTTCACTTCAATAACCTCCAGTTTGATTCATACAATGTGAGTTCTGTGAAGTTTGCTTGCTCACTGTTTGCCACGTTCCATAGGGTACACTTCCCATCAGGGACAGCTGGTAACAATGGACTATTTGTAATTTAAAAACAATATGTATTATCTCTAAATGTGTTCCTCCACTTCCCCGCACGGACATATGGACATGTGCAGTACTGTTAGGAATTGGCCAAAATCTGGGATGGTGTCTTTAATTCAGACAGAAGACATGTTTTATTGTTGATGGTAGACGCACGAACACAGGATTTTGATAATATACGTGATAATATACTCAGGAGAAACAGAGACCTCCGATCAGCAGCTGCCACGGTGTGCTTGTAGATTGGCCTTCACATAGACAAAACATCAAATGGAAAAGTAGTGGCTTCTGCATATGTAAGAATGATGAGTTTAACTTTAACAAAAGTTGCTTCAAAGTGTTATGAAATCTCACAGTACCTGAGAACAAACATAAACAACAATTAATGCGGGTACACTAATTAGCTTTGTGTGCTTTGAGTGTTACACGGATTGGTACACTCAGTTTCCATTATTATTATGTTGTTGAGGAAGTGGATATACTACTGGGAAGACCGGAAGTTGAGTGTATCGTGTTGTTAAGTTCCACTGCCCACTACTGGCCGGGCGCTAGAACTACATTGCTTTCTGTTGTCATCGAAACGCGTATAAGCAGGGCCTGTTTCTCAACGCTTGCATTTTCACCACCCTGAAACACGGGAGGCCAAACCGATACCCAACTCTAACGTCTAAACGGGGCCTATGTGAAACGCATTCACCTCATCAATCATAGATTTAAAGATATCTATGTCAAATATTGATTGCAAATAGAGACTTTGCTGCCAATCCTTTGATGATTGTGCATGCATTGTGTGCGTGTGTGGACAAAGATAAACAATAAAAGACTTTTACAGCTGATAACTCACACAGGTTCCAGATACTGTGGCTCTTTTCTTTTGAAGCCTTTACAAACATAAGGACTGGGAAAAGAGCTTTGACGTGTTTTGCCAATAGAGTGTGAAGCATGGAAACCTTTGTAGTCTTCTTACACAATGCTTGAATAGTGTCAATGCAAAAGGATACAAAGATCAGTGTGTCTGTGTGTCTCGGCCCGGGCCCATCCCCGCTGAGGGAGCCACACGCTGTGTCCTGCTCTCACACACATTTGTGAGCGATGGCACAGGATAAAGAATGCTCTGTCCCGCAGCCGGCACACACTGAAGACCACATTCATATAAAAAGGTTTATAAAATGTTCTATTGAATAGATCGGAAAGGTCAGCGAGTGACAGACAGATTGATAAAATCCACAAGAGGACATGGTCAAGATGGCTCTGGAACACTGACATTTTATTTTAGACTGCTTTCAGTCATCACTTGGATCCGGTCTATTATTCTTTCTGGAATATATTGGTATGTTGTAGATGTTCAACGTGGGATTTCATTATAGTATTTGATTGTAAGTAAGTAAGTAGTAAGTAAGTGATGTTTTTTTATATAGCGCATTTTACAGGTGATGACAGAAGCGAATCGCCGAACACACTGGCATATCAAAGCCTCCGATCAAACACCATCCATTCACTCTCTCATTTACATTCATACCTATTGTGCATGTTTTTAGTCGTAGGGGAAACCGGAGCACCCGGAGGAAACCGACGCTGACACGGGTAGAACATACAAACTACACTCAGAAAGGCCGTGTTTTGACCGGGATTCGAACCTAGGACCTTCTTGCTGAGAAGCGAGAGTGCTATCCACTCAGCCACCGTTGTCAACATTTCTCCACTATATTAAAATAACAAAATAAACTCAGCAGTGAGCATACTTGTATGTTATCCTATCATTCAGATGTTTTATCCATGTTTCAAATTGCCAAATTGAGTTGAGCCGATGTTTGTGCCTGTGTTTAATGAGGTCTTCTGAACTTAATGTATTACATTAAAACATTTAGAATTGTATTTTTTCAAACCCTTGACACTGTCTGTGATACGGGCTGTGTAGCAACTAGAACATTAGTGGGGCTACACCGTGTACCATTGGGACTTACTTCTCTCGGTTAATTTAGCAGCAATAAACAGGCCGACGCCTGTGGCAGTGTTAAGGAGGAGGGAAAAACTGAACGAGGGTCGGCTCGAGAGAGAGAGAGAGCGGTGGGAGCGAAAAGGCACAGTAAGCAGAAGTAGTGAAAATCAGCAGGGCAAAAGTGTTTGGTGAGCTAATTCCCACATATCGACACAGCTTTGATTAGTAACTGGAGGGAACCTTTTAATGAGACACGTTCTTTAATCAAACCCCAACGTAACTTGGCCCACCGAGCAATCCTCTGTTCAGGAGCGGGGGGTGAATGATTAGTCGCTTTTCAAACTTCTTCCCTACGTGACTCAAAGACATGATGATCCCACTGCTCTGGCTCAAACTGGGAGGCTAATCGTGGCACAGCATTTCTCAGATGTTGCTGCCAGAATAAAACCCCCTCTCCTCCTAAGAAACGGGATATAGATTTTTCGCGTGCTTTGTAAAATGTCTTCATCACCTGGACATCCAATGATATTTACTCCCTGCTTGTTTCAGAATGATAGCCAAAATATAATGACCGTATGAAAAGAACATTGAAGCAAGTTGTGACATGGCAAAAAATAAAACGTCCTTAGAGGGACAAACTGGGAAACGCACCAGGCAAAAATGTGCTGTGGTATTGTAGCTTTGTCTCAAGTGCACTTATTAGGACACAGTTCCTTCTCCTGAGGCACTGCAACAAATTAGAGGTGTGTCTTTGTCCTGTCCACAGAGCCACAGGAGCACAACCACTTACACACAGCCGTATACAAGCAACGCATTAGCACTAAGATAATTAACACAAAATCATAGGGATTTAAATATGATATACAGTAACTACAGTATTCAAAGCAACCCTATGTATTTACAAGGTTCATAAAGTAGTCTGCAAGATCACAGTTGACAGTGGAAGTGAATAACTTATTGATAGAAATACGTAGAAATGGAAGAGATGCCAGCCACTCCAACATAAGACACAGCAGAAACAACATTCCAGAACATTTACTACCATGGGTCTCCAACCTATGGCTTGGGAGCAACAAGTAGGTCTCCACTCAATTCTCTTGGTAAAATGCTTACAACTGCTGTAAATGCCTACTTTAGCTTTGTTCACTACTGCATTATGATATAGTGTTTTATGGGTATTAGACTGCATTGTGAAAAATGAAAGCCAATATGTATTAAAATTAAGATACAAACTTATTTCATTGTAGCACACAAACATGTTGACTTTCTCTCAGCTATTTAACAGAGAAGCTCACTGCCATATTTGAAAAAGTATCTCTCCAGGTGTGGGAGATGCCTTTAATTTCTCCAACCTTTTGCATAAGAGTTGCAGAAGTCTATATGATGCTGTAAACCAGGGTGACTAACTGTTCTCCCAAGTTTTGCATAATTCCTGTTCTGTTATTAATGCATAAAGTTGGACGCAGATCTCTGAGAATATTCAATTCCCCAATATTTACAGACATGACTTGACTTACCCTATTGTCTTGATCAGTGAAGATGGCAGCAGTGCAGTGCCATTCAGCCTTCAATTGGACATTCTCATAAAAATATTTGAAGCTATATATCTCCTGACACTCCTCCTATAGGAGACAGCTGATATGAGTTAAATCTGTGCACCTTAATGACATTACGCCTATGGTGCAAATTCCACCTCTGACCATTCAGGCTACAGATTCATTGATACATGCACTCTGTGGTGGATCCTCAAGGCTGACAAAGCCTTCTTTGCAGGCCTAAACTAATGTCAAAAAGGACGGATGTGACTCAGAATTTGAACAGAAAAGAAGGGTTTCCAAAGTTCCAATACTGATACAAGACTCTTTTGAGCTCCTGGCCCTGGCTTTACCTGACACACAATCTCCTACCAAACAGTTTTATGAAATGTGTAGAGAAACAGGAAGTGCCTCCGCAGACTTCAGCCGGCTCCTTTCCAGTCTCCTGAGTCTGGTCTGGACCTAGAAGTCTGGGTCTGGTCTAGTCCGGTCTCCATTCCAGTGAGATTTCTGAAAGAACATTTTCAAGGTAATCTATTGTCCATTGTTTTGCTGTAAACTCATTGACCTCAGACTAGTATGAAAACCCCTTTAAATATAAAACTATAAAATGTCATAATTAAATATAGAATTTCACAATTTTGTTAAATGTTGACACACGGATGACAGATAATAGAAGTGTATCGACGTGTGCTGCATTTCTTAAATCTGCAACAAAACATATTCAGGATTCTTTTTTTTCTGTAGGAGTCTATACTTCTAAGTTCCAGCCCCAGGGTGAGATTTTGATAGCAGGCGTTAGAGTTTTCATCCAATCATTATTCAGCCATGATGTGTTGCCAGGGTCAACACACGGTGACTGAGGGTTAGCCCTCCAGAAGCAACAGTGCTGGCCCATGGTAGCTTAAAGTGAATTACAATGAACCTGTGGCATTAACAATTCAGAGTCAAGTTGACTTCCCTAGGGCCAGTATTTGTAGTGTATGGGGCCAGCCTGCAGGCATGCAGTGTCAGAGCGTGTACGTCTGCTGATTGTATACGTGACAGAGAAAGCCAGACCTATACAACGCACTGCAGAACAGACATGTCATAAATTCTCAAGAAAAAAATAGAAAAAGAAATTAGATAGACCAGCCAACCCTGATGCTAGCAAGCTTAACTCAACAGGGTAAAGGATATTCCACGACTTTCAAATGGCTACAAACGGTAAGCAGGAAGGCTCTGAGAAGCTCCCACTGCTCCCACTGATGACTGCTGTCGTTGTGTCCTTGGGCAAGACACTTAACCCCACATTGCCTGAAGCCCCCCGCTGAAAGATCAAGGCTGTTTCACAATTGACGGAGCAGCCATCTTCCTGTGGACTCACCCCCTGCAGAAGATCAGCGAGGGACTGGTGCTATGAGTGTTGGGTGGCAGCTCTCATTGCCACCCCCCGACCCAGAAATGGACAAAGGGGTTGAAAATGAAATGAAAAAAAAATGAAAAGGAAGGCTCTGAGAAGCATTGCAAACTATTTCCCAGTCAATAGTTCGACTGTATCATTGTGATTCTGTGACGGTGCTTTGGGTGTGACGGATTGATTGAATGATTTGAGTTAAATTGTCAGTGTGCTCTGCGCTGTTTTGTGAACAAACTCATACTGTTGGTGGAGTGAATGCAACCTCGACTAGTAGACTAATATAATTATGTTGCACTTGATTATATGTTAAGGTGATGCAACGCCCAGTTGTACTGCATATTGATCTACTGTACATGATGTGTAGAGCAGCTATGGGGCGCTCAGAATTCTATGGGAACCAAAAACACAAGCAACAACATAAATCAGACGTTATGATTGTTATGAATTATGACAGTAGTGTTTCCTCATTGGAGTTGTAATGGAAACACGTCGAGTCGAGTCCAAATACAGGCGTTTAGAGTAATAGAAAGGGGCATGGGAGGCAGCTGCGTATGTGAGTGAGGACTTTTATCACTGCTTGCGGTTTTAAGTATGGTTGCTTTATTCTTTAGGATTGAAATGCATTATAAAGTCATATTCTATTGAAAGGTTAAGGACATTGTGTCTTGGAGAAAATGCTCTGAGACACTGTGTTTCATTGATTGTGACAATAAACAACACGTTTAGCAGATCACGTCTCTGAACAGTCGCTCTCCTACCGGGCCCTCAATGAATCAAATGCTGCCGTTGAAGGGAGGAGAGAGGGCCTCGTTAATGGTGCTTTCAGGAAAGGATCCCCTCAAACAACTGACAACATTTCTCCTGATCGATAGCTGTCTTTCTACTGCAGACTAAGTGTTGCACTACTTCAAACTAGATTGACTGAAATTACTGTGCACACTGCAGGGAGACCTGACTCCTTGTTTCATGTCTCACACAGACTGATGTGTTTATTGCCCTTTATAAGTGAATTGAGTTGGTATTTCCCCTGAGTAAAAGAACCCTAGAAAATAAAAAAAATGTGACTACAAGAAAATACATGATGTTTCCTCAATGTATTGAAAAGTGAATGCATGACATATCATAACAAGGGATAACATTCAATCAACTTTTAATCCTTTCAAAACTTATAAGTTTTTATTTTGAAAGCTTGTTAATATTGCTTTTACATTTCCTGTTTGAATTAAATGTCTTCAATAAATATGAATACTGGTTAATACATTTATACCAATGCTGTAAGAGCGAACAAAACTTTAACATTTTTCACTGCAAACTTTTCACTATTATGCATTTTGAAGTCATTTTGTATCTTATTTAAAAATAAAAACATTTAAAAAGAATAAAAGAACAAGGGCCAAGATCACGCAATACAGGACACCCAGACGGGGAAGGGGTGCAGCCCACGAGTCCGAGTCAAAGAAGACAGACCACAGGTGCCGATGGAGGCCTTCCATCCTTTTTATAATCAATTAGTTGGGTGATTCATAAACTCAAAATATCACTGACGCAAGGATTTTTAATACTAACATAATTTTGACCAAAACTAGCACTCGCCAACCAATGTATAAACAAAGAAAAATGGAGCTCCACACAGAATGGCCCTGCCCAGGACTCAATTACAGGTGAGGGATTTTTGTGTTATTTTACAATTAGACTGAACTTGTGTTTTCAAGCTCGTTGGATAAAGTGGCCAAACCAGAATCAAAACACTCTGGTGTGCTGGGTTAGAATGGACTGCATGTCAGGTGAGCTGTTTGGTTGAAACTTTGACCCCTGTCTTTGTCTTTGTTCTGTAGATTGTACAGAGATGTATGTTCCCTGCAGAGCTGGCCTGGCCATGTCCTGCTAAGCAGCAGTCTAAATAAGCAGCCGCTCACTGGGAAGGCCTGTTTATTATGCTTCAGACATGAGAGGTTACTCGCTGGAGAGGAGGTATCAGGAGGATGAAGCATTGAGAATGGATATGGCTCATACAGAGACCTCTCATAAGAATGAAACGTGATGAAAGCCGAAGATGCAGCTGCAGATCGGAGAAAGCAGAGCATGCAAACAAAGGGAGCATGAGAAAGGCAGGAGATAAGATGAAAGCACAGACACCACAAGACAGAGTGAATAACAACCAGCTTCAAGGTCTATATTGGCATCACCAGAAAACCTGTGCAGAATAGACTTGGCATTGTCTTTGACCAATTAAATGAAACTGTTTCTGACCGGAGAAGCTATTAGACTGTGCAAGTAAAAAACACATTTTAAAAGAACAGGGAGAAAGTTGAGTGCCAGTTCTCTACTGTGGAACGTTCATGTAAAGCTCCTTGTTTTTCCTGACTGAATAATAGCCCTCATCCCATCGTGCCCCTCCCTCTCAAAGCCTGTGGATGTAGGCAGAGCATCTCTGCTTTATTAAGCATCTCACTGGAGACAGGACACCCTGGCTGACAAGCTGCCGCCTTTATTAAAGATGCCGCCAAGTGGAAAGGATGGAGCATTGAGATTCAAATTGAGAGAGACAGGAAAGACTGTGTGGCCGTAGCTTTAGTTAAGAGGCAGAATTTGTATTGATGTTAATCAAACAAGCAAGTTTTTCTTCATGTTTAATAAGGAGTGGTGGTGCTCATACATCAGCTATCAGAAGTGTGTGTGAGCATGCATATAGAGAGCTGAGCATCCACGATTAATGCGCAAACACACAAACTGTGGACCAAGACTATCAAGTGTCTGATTAGTCCACAGGAATAACCAATAAGACCATGGAAAGGAGGAGATGGTGCAGTGTTAGAGCATTTTTAGCAGTGCATAGCTTTAGGAACTCTAAAACTTATTTCAGATAGTGCTGATTTGAACATGTTACAATTGTAAAATGTTCAAATCAGCACTATCTGAAATTACACATACACCAATACAACAATCTGACACATTTGCATAATGTCTCTTTTTAAAACTTGGATTAGATCAAAAATCAGTACCGAGAAATGATTCTGAATAATGACTCTCCAATGTAGGTCTCCCATATCTTTGCAATCTGTCTTCATCGCTGTACCCATCGCGCCACGGTTGATTGGTTTGGCCGCTTTGCTCTGATCTCATCGTATTCGTGGTGTTTTTTCCTTCTTCCGTCACAAAATGGGGGCCGCAGTCCACAAACCTTCAGGAGTCTGTCTCAGCACACGGCGGCTGCAGCAGATTGTTCCCTTATCTGGTCAAGTGCATTTACCACAACACTACACTTCGGGCCCACGCTGCAGGGGGCCAATATTTTGTCAGGAGATTATTTAGGGGATTTATGGCTCAGGTTTACTTTTTCTGTTTGTGGAGCACATTTTGAGATAAGTGCCTAATATGAGAGCAGGAGATTGACTGATTTCTGTATCTTCTGTCTGCTCAAACAATGTTATGGGCAATGCGCTCTCCACGAGTATAGTGAGTGCAACGTACAATGAGTATAAAAGGAAATAAAATACAAAAACAATCGTGAGCCAGATGAATGGCCCTCGCCTTCGCCAAACCGTACCACACCATCGCAGAGAGTATTTTGCACTGGAGCTGAAGGCCCAGACAAACACATGATCAAACTTCTGAACTTGTACATAGTTTTGAATTGTATTGTCAATATTCAAATGTATGAATTTTCCGTCATGTCCTGTCTTTTAATCAAACAGATCGGATTTGGTCATGGCTCTTACGTACAGGATTGTGATTAAACGTAGTTATAACGAAACACAAGTAAAAAGGTACAGAGCAGGTTTATCAAGCAGGTGTATCTGCAGTGGAGACATCTTGAGTGTGTGGTATTGTAAGGACAGTCTGATGTAGAGACAGTGATTAGGTCTTTGCTTGAAAGGACCTCCTCATGTTGATGTTGATGTGTATCTGCACGGAAGCTGCCAAGTGCTGGACAAATGATGACTCTGCCGTGGTAAGGAGCTGTAAGGAGCTGTCAGGATGTGGAGCCAACACTAAAAAAAGATGTATCACTGTCACTGCCGGCTACTCTAAGCCATTTCACAATCCAACCTCATTGACAAATAAACTGTGTGTCACCTGAACCATTGCAATAATAAAGCGTTAAAAAGCAATATTTCAACACGTGTTTACTTAAATAATGATGTTCATCGGGAGGTTTTCTATGAATCTATTATTTTACAAGGTCTCAACATTCAATTTGGTAGCAGAAAATGATGAAAGCATATTTTGACTGAAGTACATGAAAATACATTTGGGTAATATTTTGGGCTGGTGAGCGCCTGATGCTTACTGGACTATCTCCAGGTCACAGCCCAAACGTTGATGCTTTAGTTATTTCACTGCATGTGATTGTAATATACACTGTAAAAAAAATCATCTGACACTGATTTTATACCAGTGTGCCATGGCCAGTAAGTGTGCTTTGAGATTTTGTCTGGTGTGGAAAAAAAAAGTAAGAAGACAGCAAATATGTTTTTTTTATGTTTGTTTATTCAACACATTTGATCACAATGACTTTTCATGGTTAATTAAGGTTTTGAAGTTTCATTTTTGTGGCATTTTCAGCTGCCGGTGTGCGACATATTTTATTTAACTGGAAAAGATGTGCCACGGCTCAAAAAGGTTGGGGAACATTGATCTAACTGACATGAATTAAAACCTAAAAAAAGAGTATAGCCTTTATTAGATAATTCTAATACTTTCTTTTGGAGGTGAGTGAGTAACAAAAACATTTTGCTTTTTCCAATCTTTTCAAACCAAATCAAGGGACATTTAGACCAGGAGCAAATGTGGTTTAAATTGTGATTAATCATGAGTTAACCATGACTCATTCAACTAGATTTTAATCAATTGACAACAATGTTTTTTAATTTGGCATCATTCAACTTTTCAAAGCTTTGAACGCTTCATCTTGCAACCATGATCCGAGATTTGGCTTTATCCATTGATTCAACAGCAGAAAACCACATGAGATGAAAAGAGATTCAACTTTAATCTATCATATAATTTTAAAAGCCAATGTTTTCGGTTTTATTTGTCTATTCATATATTGAGATATAATGGTCTTTAAATCAAAAGTGATCAGCAATTTTATACTTTTTTGTTTACTAGTCCTGTTATTTGCAAGATTGGACTATTATACCAATTAGCACAGTGGTCATTTCTAACATGTGCTTGAACAAGAAATAACATTACATTTTACTTTCACTTGAGCTCCGGCAGTGGACAGTTGGCCAGATGGCCCAATAAAAAAAAAAAGTCTGGCAGTTGCATCTGGAGCCAGTGGGCCAGATGGAGCGCAGAACAGAAAATGGGTTGAGTAAAGGAACGTGTATCCAAGGAGAGCAGACAACACACTGTCTTTGTAACAGGGTTTCATCTTTCATAATTGAAGATACAGAATAAGCATGTTTTGTTGAAAGCTGACATGAGATTTCCTTAAAAATGTGTCCAACACTAGCCTCACTTCATTGCTGTGTGCAGTGTGTTCTAAGATTGACCCGTGTGCATGTACTATTCATTCACCCCATACACGGTGGTGACAAACTATCGTTGCCACAGCTGCCCTGGGGCACACTGACAGAAGCAAGTCAACCAATAGTATGTGCTAATCCCTTCCGACCACCACCAACCATTCACACGCCCGCCCTCTTACAACCCAAACCTCCCAACACGGAACCATCAACATCTCGCCTCAAAATGCATTAAAAGTGACATCTGTGTCTTAATTCGTTCGTATTTTAACTTTTTTAAACAGTTCACAGACTTTATGTCCGCTATCTTGTTTTTCTTCAGCTGCCGTGAGACGCGCAAGCTCAGATTTGCACTGCATCATAAACAGCAGAGAAAGCGGATTTCTAGAAGGCAATGCAAACCGACGTTACACCGGCGATCCTGATTGTTCATTATTTTTTGCTATCTTGAAGAAGTTGCATTTCCCTCGATCCCAGACTCTTGTGTGGAGCTCAGCGAAACGTCTCTGGTGGAGCATGTTGGAACTACAAGGGTCTGGCAAGAGTCAAGAGTCTTGCCTAAGGATGACCAAAAATAAATACATTATGCCTGATGTAATCTCAGGCACAGGTGTACGCCCTGGAACTCATCCTTTAGTTTCAGTTCCATTTATCCAGAGCAGCTGAGCAGATTACATTCAAACATCACATTTCACACAACACGTGTAGCTCCTCCTGTCCCTGCTCAGATAAGACCTTCACTCACTGATAAGACAATGTTCCTCAAACTGATATGTCAAATAACAATGAACTCATATTTCTCTCTGTCATATTCCAATAGCTGAATATACCGTTCGCTCTCGCTCCCGCTTTCTCTATATTCCAACAACACAAATCATAGCTGTTGGTCTCGACTCAATTGCAATCCTCTTTATGTATATCTATGCATAAAAAAAAGATGCGCAGTATCTTTGCTGTTCCTAGCACTGCACATTTCTGGGCCGAGATTTCCGAGGTTGTTCCAGGGATCCGCTGTAACCACTCCTCCAGCTTCGGGGTTACTGCCCCGAGTGCACCGGGACTACTGTCACTTTTACCCTCCAGGCCCTCTCCAACTCCTCTCTGAGCCCTTGGTATTTCTCAAGCTTTTCATGTTCTTTTTTCCTGACGTTGCCATCGCTTGGAATTGCCACGTCCACCACCATGGCTTTCTTCTGCCCTTTGCCTACCACCACGATGTCAGGTTAGTTCACCATTACCATTTGGTCGGTCTGTATCTGGTCTGTATCTTCGCACACTCATTCTCCACCACCTTTGGAGGAGTTTCCTATTTAGACCTTGGGGTTTCCAGCCCATAGTCTGCACAGATTTTTCTGTACACTATGTCAGCCACTTGGTTATGGCGTTCCATGTAGGCCTTCCCCGCCAGAATCTTGCACCTTGCAGTTATGTGTAGAAGGTCTAGGGGTAGGGAGTGGGCTCGTTAGACCTGCTCCTGATCACATCTTAACAGACCTTAGATGTGTTTATGAGTTAGCCTCAGGATATAAATCTCCAACGGTCTGAGATTTCATTCCCTTGAAAAAGTTCTTTGGATTAAGGATGGAACGTCGGGAAAACCTGCTAAGAAGTACAGATGATGGGTGAGAAACCTTCCTTTGCTGTAGGCCTGTATAAATACATGTTTTCAATGTTTTTTGATTCTTAATTGGGGCTTGTTACAATAAGACACGTCATATGTCTATCATGTTTTATATAGCTATAAAACAAATATAAAAACTTGAAGCTGATGCTGAATGTCAAATAGAATTGGTTAAAGTCCAAATGCAAAGTCCTGATGTAAAATAACATCTCTTACTTTAAAAACGTGTTTTTACAGTTACAATTTGTCTAAAAAAAATCTGTTCACTTATTCTGCATACTTTTGTTGAGGCTTGGTCTTTGTTTGCACGTCCTGGACTATCTCCATCATTGAGAGGCTAAAACAATTGAAAACGTCGGCGTTCAAGTTGCACTCTCTCCATGAGCCTCTGTAGGTGTAAGAGAGTTTCCCAGATTCAGCCTGTCCTCCAAAGGTCAGTGATGCATGCTTCTACAATAAGACTTGGTGCAGTATGTGTGGATGCTACCGCTGTAAGCTAATTAATCCAACCTTTCCCACTCACACGTCCGGCCTCCATCAGAACCAGTCAGCGGTGGCAGCAAAGTGTGTTCAAATGTCTGATGTAGTGACTCGTGAATGGGACAATCACAGAGCAAGGAAGAACATAGAGTTTTTCAGATTCCACGTGAATGTACTTGCACACAACAAAGGGAGGTTTGTACATTTTGGTCGGCAATCTACTCACCCCATTTGTACCCCGTTACCCCAACCCATCTATGTCTAATTCATTAAAACTGAAGTATTGAACGTTTTTGTTTGTTTCATTAATATTTTT
Organism: Knipowitschia caucasica; assembly: GCA_964034765.1. NCBI lineage: Eukaryota > Metazoa > Chordata > Actinopteri > Gobiiformes > Gobiidae > Knipowitschia > Knipowitschia caucasica. Next base: position 29,182,299 of record OZ035826.1, read on the forward strand.
GTTGATACAGAAGAGAAGAAGTTGGGGGAAAGATGTGACAGGTTGAAAGTACATGTGAAAACTAGTGAGAACCATTTTCTGGGATCGTAAGTATTTACATAGTTCTACTTCATAGTGCTACGCCCCTTAGGCTCGCTTTGGGTATGACTCCAGAAGCACCAGCTTCCCGCCAGAGAGAACTCAATGCTCCAATCACTGTGCAGAACCTCCTATAAATAGCCCACAGCAGTCCATGCTCTTCACTTTGAACTCTGGCGCCATTGAGAGAAGTTCTACTCACCATTGAAGATCGCAATGTCTACTCCTCCTCGTCCGAGAACTCCTTCGCCATCCGGCGTCGGACGAAGACGGTGCGGTGGCTGCCGGACCAAGCTCCACCGCAAAGACCGGCACGAGTTCTGCTTCCTCTGCCTGGGAGTTCACCACCACCGGGAAGCGGCGACGTGTGCGGCGTGCCTTTCTCTCCCCGGGGAGGAGAGAGAGCGCCGCGCTGCTTATGCCACCTCCGCGGAGGCTCGCCCGGGTCCCTCCCAGGAGGAGGAACCTGAGGTTGAGTATGTCCCGCTCGATCTGCCTCCTGCACCCAGGGAGTGGGGAGACTGTGTTGTGGAGGAAGAGTTTGACGAGGACCGGGGTTCCTACGTCACTCTCGACGAGGCTATTTCCTTGTGCGAGGAACAAGACCGCTTCCCTCTGGACCACATGCCCCGCCTCTTCGCCATGGCAGCGGCCACCATGGAGACCCCTCTGCCTCCGCAACCCACCCAGAGAGAGAGCGACTTCACGTCGGTGGGTTCATCGCTTCCAGGGAGGAAGAGACGAGCTCCAACACTGTGTCCGCGGATGGATCCGGTTTTCCATTACGCGGCACGTGATTGGGCCAAACCCCTAGCAGCTAAGAAGCCTGCTCTGGGGTACGGCGCCTATTGCTCGGTCCAAGACTCGGTCCGGCTCGCACTACTCCCGCAGTCCTCGGTGTGGCCCGGCAGCAGACCTCTCCTTCCCTCGGAGCGGGATAGGATGAGCATGGCTGTTCTGGATAGATGCTACGCTAACGCAGCACAGGTCGTTGCGTTAGCTAGCAATATGGCTCTTCTCACCGGGGCCCTCGATAGGTCTCTATCCACGGGTCAAGCTCTCACCGACGAGGACCTGGACCGGGCCAGAACCACCACGGCGGCCATACTCCGTATGATCCTGGCGCTGGCTATTGACGGTGGGCGATCCATGGCGTCCGCACAGGTCGGTGCTCGCCATCTGTGGCTGGGGCTCGCGGACATCAAGGAGACGGAGAAGAGGCAGCTCCTGGACCTCCCTATCTCCATGGATTCCCTCTTCGGTCCAGACATGAAGGGGCTCGTCGCGAGACTGGACGCTGCTGCCAAAGACTCCGCCATGCTGGCTCCTCATCTGCTCCCTCGCCGTGTGTCACAGCAGCAGCAGCAACAGCAGCAGCAGCAACAACAGCAGCAGCCTTATCGCGGCAGAGAGAGAGTGAGAGACCGGTCACCTCGGCGACGCTCAGCTCCGCCCCCTCCTGCTCCTTGCCCGGGCCGCTACACTCCGCAGAGACCACGGGGTTCAGAGCCTTACTCCGGTGGTTTCCGTGACCAACGCTCCCACCGCCGCCCTCCCTACAGTCGGGGAGTTCGGGGGGGGAAAAAGTTTTTCAATAAACGACAAGGTGTACCGTATTCTCGGTCTGAGCGTCATCTTTTTGCCATGCATGGTTTGTCATCTCAGGTAGAGGGCAGCATTGCATCACACACAGGTCTATCACCTTTGGTTACGTTGAGTCCACAGCGGCTGCATCCCTCCATACCACTTCCCACAGCGGCCAGTGTAGTGTCTGCTGGGTCAGGACCAGGTTTTGCGAGCCTCTCTCCCTTTTCTCAGCGTCTCCGGGGTAAATCCAGCACTTCATTCCCCAGGGGTGGTAATGAAAGTCTAGGTCAGGTTTTTCCCTCCGTCTCCGGGGTTCCCTCTGTTAGTGGTGTTACGCATACAGAGCAGGACGCTCCCACACACGTCTGCCCTTCAGCTCAGGCTGCTGTCATTTCATCCTCTGGGCGGGGAGTGAAACGCAGATTACCGCTGTCTATAAGTGAGTCAGGGGGCCTGGTCCCAACCTCCTCACACAGCACATCTCATGAGGTGTTTCGGCCCTTTCGATGCCCCCCCCTCTCCGCTGGGAGCGCAGGGAGAGTGGGGGGCTATTACACCAGGTGCTCCGGGTCCTCTCCTTCCCCTCACAGAGCAGTTTCGGGTCTGGGAAGAGCTCGGTCTACTGTCAGACCCCTGGTTAAAGAAAACGATGCGCAGGGGCTACGCTCTGCAGTTCGCACGGAGACCACCGCCGTTCCAGGGCATTCGTGCGGTGCGCCCTACAGATCGGGAGACAGAAGAGGCGCTCCAAATGGAGGTCGCCTCCCTGTTACGCAGAGGCGCCGCGGTCCTGGTGGACCCTCGGGACGCCTCCAGAGGCCTGTACTCCCCGTATTTCCTGGTCCCCAAGAAATCAGGGGGGGTGCGCCCTATATTGGATCTGCGCACTCTGAACCAGTGCATTTCCAAACGGCCCTTTCGGATGCTTTCCACAAAACATCTGTTAGAGTGCGTCAGGCCCGGGGACTGGATGTCAACCATAGACCTGACGGACGCTTACTTCCACGTTGCCATAGTACCGGAGCACAGACGCTTCCTGCGCTTCACCGTGGGAGGGAAGTGTTACGAGTACTGTCGCCTCCCCTTCGGTTACGCTCTGGCCCCACGCACCTTCTCCAAGTGCGTGGAGGCGGCGCTGGAACCACTCAGACGCGCAGGGATCAGAATCCTGACATATATAGACGACTGGCTGATTCTGGCCCCGTCTCTGGAGCAGGCCACCATTCACACGCACTGGGTCCTGTCACACGTGCAGCGCCTAGGCTTTGTGGTGAACAGGGAAAAGAGCAATCTGCAACCCGCACAGCGCTTAGTCTATCTAGGTCTACAGCTAGACTCGGTGGAGTTTCGGGCAGCGCTCTCCCAGGACAGACGCTCGAGCATCACGCGTCTAGCTCAGGAAGCGCTGACCTCTCCCACAGTGACCGCCCGACGAATACGGTCTCTATTGGGGATGATGGCATCAGCTCATGCAGTGGTGCGGCTAGGTCTCCTTCACTTGAGACGTTTCCAGAGGTGGTTCTCCCGTCTCCGACTACATCCCACAAGAGACGGGGGCAGAAGGCTCATTGTTCCTCCAGGAGTGGCCGAGGACCTGAGCTACTGGCTCACGCCCGGTCTGATGCTGGAAGGAGTTCCCCTGGTAGGTGCCGTGGCACACGTGGAGGTGTTCACGGACGCGTCTCTGGAGGGATGGGGGGGGGTTCTGCACCAGAGCTCTGTGGGGGGCGCCTGGTCAGGCCCTCTTCGTCACATCAATCTGCTGGAGATGGAGGCGGTTCACAGGGTGCTTCTGCATTTCGCTCCACAACTAGCGGGGAGACACGTGATGGTGCGCTCAGACAACACCACAGTGGTGGCGTATCTGAACCGGCAGGGGGGCACGAGGTCCCCAGCCCTCCACCGACTGGCAGCGACCATTCTGATCTGGGCTGCAGGGCATCTGCAGTCTCTGAGAGCGCGTCATGTTGCGGGAGACAGGAACACAGGGGCGGACATAATGTCACGGGGAGGCCCTCTCGAGGACGAGTGGGGCCTCGACCCGCAGATGGCAGCGGAGGTCTGGCAGAGGTTTGGTCGGCCTGTGGTCGACCTGTTCGCCAGTGCAGACAACGCGCAATGCCCGCTCTGGTTCGCACTGAGACCCACGGACAATCCGCCTCTAGGGGTGGATGCCTTGGCTCATTATCCGTGGCCAGGGGGCCTGTTGTACGCCTTCCCCCCCCCTCGTCTCCTACCGATCCTACTGAGGAGGATCGAGCAGGAAGAGCGGGAGGTAATCCTGGTCGCCCCAGACCGACCACAGGCCCGTTGGTTCCCGTTCCTGACCAACATGTCTGTGATGGACCCGTGGCCTCTCCCGGACGTGCCAGGGGGCCTGGTCCAGGGAGGGGGGACGCTTCGCTCCCGCCCAGTCCTGGGCCACAGGCTCTGGGTTTGGAAGCTGAGAGGCAGAACCTAGTCCGACTAGGCCTCCCCCGGGCGGTGGTGGATACCATCCAAGGGGCGAGGGCACCTTCCACCGTGAGGGCTTACGGGTGCCGGTGGAAGCTTTTCAAAGACTGGTGCGCGGCCCACTCGTGGGACCCCAGGTCTTGCCCTCTAGAGGGCGTCCTGGGATTCCTGCAGGACCTTTTGGATAAGGGCAGGGCCGCTAGTACCTTGGCTGTGTCCGCTTCGGCCATTGCCTCTGGTCACGAAGGGTTCGGGGGGTTTTCAGCCCGCTCCCACCCGTTAATCAAACGCTTCCTTCGGGGGGCCTACAGGAAGAGGCCGGTCCTTAGACGAACACCTCCGATCTGGGACCTCAAGGTGGTTTTGAAAGGGCTGTCAGGGCCTCCTTTCGAACCCCTGACCCGTGCCAGCCCAGAATGCGTGGCCTTCAAGACCGCACTCTTATTGGCTCTGGTATCAACCAAGAGGGCGGGAGAACTGTGCGCTCTTTCCATCAGCCCGGCCTGCCTGTCCTTTGGTCCGGGGGATGGGTTGGTGGAGTTGTGGCCCAACCCGGCCTTTCTCCCCAAGGTCGTTTCCTCAACCTTCAGGTCCAGGGTCATACGGATCAGACCTTTTCACCCTCCGCCTCACGCCTCGCAGGAGGATGAGCAAAGACACCTGTTGTGCCCTATCAGGATGCTGAGGCATTACCTGGAGGTCACGTCCTCTTTCAGGCGCACGGATCAGCTGTTCGTGTGCTTGGGGCCTAAAAACAGAGGCGCCCCGTTATCCTCCCAGCGGCTGGCCCACTGGGTGTCCCGGGCGATTCGCTCGGCGTATCAGGCCCAGGGGATGGTGCCCCCGGTGGGGTTCCGAGCGCACTCCACTCGGGGCGTGGCGGCCTCCACAGCTCTGCTACGAGGGGCCTCGGTGGAGGAGGTATGCCAGGCTGCGTCCTGGGCTTCGTCTTCCACCTTTGCTCTGTCTTACCTGGTGGATGTTTCAGAGCGGTCTGTTGCTCACTCCATCCTGAGCTCTGGGACTGATGCGACCGTGTCTGGCTCTCTCTGAGGCTTCTGCGGTCTATGTTGTCTGGAGCGGCCGGCCCCTCCTGGAGCTCTTGATAGAGGCGTCCTGGGCTCAACCTTCTCCTTCTTCCTTCGCGGCTTTGTGCAGTCCTCAGGTGCTCTTGGTAGAGGCGGCCTGGGACTGTTCCTTGTTCCCCTACGGGGGCGCGCGCGGTGTTCCTCAGGAGCTCTTGATAGAGGCGTCCTGGGAAGTGACCTTCGCCCTTGGGCGTTTGGTCAGAGACTTGGCTGTTCCTGGAACGGCCTCCCTCTTGGATTCTGTTAGTGCTTCGGGCGTCCTTGATAGGAGCGGCCCTACCACTGCTTCACCTTTGAGCTTATCCTTGGGCGTCCTTGATAGGAGCGGCCCCATCACTGCTCATTCCCTGTCTGTCTTGAGTTCCCACACCCTTGGAGGTGTTAGGGCCTACTCGGCAGGGCTCCAATCACTGCTAGCTGGCCTGATGGGAGTACATACTCTTAGGCTACGCTTCGTTACCCAAAGCGAGCCTAAGGGGCGTAGCACTATGAAGTAGAATTGTTAGTTACCTATTGTAACTGTAGTTCTACGAATAGTGCGTAGCCCCTTAGCTACGGGCCCATCAGTCCAACCTGGCTTTGGCGAGTTCAAAGTGAAGAGCATGGACTGCTGTGGGCTATTTATAGGAGGTTCTGCACAGTGATTGGAGCATTGAGTTCTCTCTGGCGGGAAGCTGGTGCTTCTGGAGTCATACCCAAAGCGAGCCTAAGGGGCTACGCACTATTCGTAGAACTACAGTTACAATAGGTAACTAACAATTATCGTTTTGTGGTTTCAATGTTAAGTGCTTCAGCCCTTTACCTTGCACTTTATTCTTCATTATTTTCAAAATATCCATTACGGAATAGATATGTTTGCAAAACAGCATCCACTTAAGTGTTTCCTCTACTGAATTTGATTTTTAAAGCCTTGAACAATATTGTGCCTGAGCTGTATTCAAGCATTGCATTACTGGGATGTGCCTTTATGGTAATCAAGAACTGTTTGCCATTAAGAACCTTTCAGGAGTGTAATGTCAGTGGTTCCCAAATTAGGGGTTGGAGTCGTGAGGTAATTCCAGAATATCTAGATTATATTTTGAAAATCCTTTTGAAACCAAGATTCTTTAAAAAGTGATATTAGATCAAATAACACAATGAATGACTGAAATAGACAATAAGAAACTGTAATAGGCATGTTTGCATGTTTCACATCATGATGGTATATTAGATTGTACAAGTGCACATCAAAGAGGTTGAGAGTCAGTTTCAGGCTTATTTTGAGGGTTCATGCCTGAAAAGTTTAGGAACCCTTGCCCATAGTAACATCGCCTCTAGGATGATCAGTGCACATTTGGAGTACATTTCACATGATAATCTAGTGTGCTGTTGCAATATTCTTCAGAGACATGCATAAAAAACTCAAGACGATTCCTATAATAAATGTGGCTGGAATATGTAGCCCAGGTGTTTGTGCTAATAAAAGACTGTAGGGCTGAGGAACCACAGACTAATGTTCACTGATGAGAACAGACCCTGAGCTAAAGAGACCGGGATATTATGCTGCTGTTTGTACACATATTGATTACTGTCAAACTCTGGTGTTTGTACTGAGGAAATGTGAAAATCAACCACGATTCATTGACTTGTTCTGGTTTGCTGTTCAAGCTGTAACAAGATTGACATTGAAGCTGTTGATGATCAGTGCAAAGAGTCTGTCAATGTATATTTACTGCAAATTGGCAGATTGTTTATTCGTCCTTTTTAAAATGCATGACAGAAATAAATGGATTTTGTGGATAGAAATTGGTTGTCAGCTTGATAGATACTAGATTTTTTGTCTTTTACATATGCTGTCTCTCTGTGTTATTTTGAATCATATTTGCCATAACACTTCTGTGGTTCTCGGGGCAGTAAATCCTCCAACGTCAAGACTTCCACTTGGTTATGTGCATTCTCTGACAAGGCATTATACAGCCAGGGGTAGCTGGCCTTCTATGTGGAACCATTATGCAGGATCTTTGCCTCCTGCTGAATGCAGGTGGGATATGGGACCTACTTATTACAGCCCAGATGTGGCTGTAATCCATCACTGTCTCCCCTGCCTCTGCACTGCTCTGCTGGATGTCTGGAGCACGACCCCGAGTGCGGGAGTGAGTGCCTTGCTCTTTATCTCACATACTATGTTTACTCAACAGCAATTTGTATTTATGTTATATTTTTCATTTATTTCATCAAATTAAATCCCACATGTCATGTATGCAATGCAGACACAACATTTGCTTAACATAAAGACAATATACTGCACTATTTTGTTTGTCTGCCATTAATCTTGAAGATTACTGGGCCACAAACCTCAAGTCTCTCGCACTCTGTTTGCATGTATTCCAGCCAAATTGGATGTTTGGCAACATTGATTTTTCAATCCAGCTGGCACATGGCACAACTATTGAGTTGTTGAATATTTACTATTACCACAATGACCAAGCATTCTAGTTCAAAATATACAAAGTGTGCCGAACATCTGAAAGTATGCTGTTAATTACGTATTTTTGGTACAAAGTTGTAGAATGGGACCATTTTAGTTGGACATGTCATGTGGTGAGATGAAGGAGGACCCAAAAAGTAGGAATGCAAAAATAATAATTTATGGGTATGATAAAATTAAAGTCCAGGGAAAAAATTACTCAAAAATCCAAACAGAATTGTGAACCAGGACAACAACAGACAAAGACAATGGACCAGCAACAAGGAGAGAGCAGCACAGGGCACATATAGACACACAGAGTCACAGGTGAAACACATGAGGATGGGCCAGAGAATCAACATGGGAACACGAGAGGAGGTAAAACTAAAACAAAACCATAGAGAACGGAAGTCAAAATAAAACCAAGAACAGAAATTAAAATGTTGGATTCTTGATCTTGCAGTTCCTGTTGGACATTTCTGAAGTCTGCTTGAATCTGCGTAGATTTCTCCCGCTGCCGGCAAGACCATTCGGGATGGCAGTAACAGTATTGATAGCACAAGTGCAGATACAAACTTAACAAGGTAAATCTCCACAGTGCATTTATAGTCTCTTGTGCATTTCTACTGCAAGCCGTCTGATCTCCATAAATTACTGTTTACATCTCTAAGTTCAAGCTTTTTCTCTTGCACACAAAGGCGGCATTGAGTTGATTTACATTTCAACTGAGACTATTGCTTCTTTGTTTACATTATACTTCACATTACCAACCTCTAGTCCAGTCCAAATCAATAGTCAAATCCAGCAGATTTCGCCGCCGTTAGACACACTAATGAACAAGAAGGAGAGTTGGACAGAAGCAAGAATCAATTTCATCATGTTCCGAGTAAAGCTTACGTTTGCTGATACAAGTTCTCCTATGGTGTAGAGGGGCGGCCTTTCCCATGTGATGGAGCCCCTGCGATGTAGCTTCAGTTGTCGATACACAATGATTTTACTCTTTCATTGCTGCCTCCCGTTACAAAGGCACTCCCCTCTGCAAGCCCCCCGACCCAGCCTGTCACGATGGCAGCTGTAATTGTCCAATCGATACACTCTATGTCAATTGCCTCAGAAAGCAGGAAGCAAAAATACAATGCATAGTCTTCAGCCCAGTCTCCTAAGATTTGGGGCACCACTCCAAACCTCTATTCTGTTGACTCAAGCCTTGGACTCGAGGAAAGCCCATCAGCCATGTATGTCTCAATTAGGCTTGATACTAAAATAATCAATATTTAAAATGTCTAAATATAAAATAAAGAAATTATTAAAGGCAGTGTGCTGAGGGATGTGATTTCATAACACAGACAGAGTAGTTATAAACAATACATGCATATTAATCAAAGCAAAATAATTGCTTGTTTAAGCTGCACTCATTACAAAACTGCTCCAAACAATAGAATACGGAGTGAGTAAATTAAACTATCCTTTAGGCACAAGTGCACCATGTGAGACTTTGAGTACTCCTACCATATGAAAAGTGCTTTAAAAAGCACTATTGTTGTTAAAACTTGAATCTGAAATCTTTAGTTGTTTTTAAAGCCAAATTTACAATCATCAGTTCATAATATAATATTTCCTGAATCCATCAATCAGTGTTTCCCACAGGTTTGAAGGCAATGTGTGGTGGTCGGCGGGGGGGGGGGAGTGGGGTACAGTGGTACAGTGGTAGAGGACAATCTTGAGGTCATGAATCCAGTGAAATTAGTCGCACACCTTTTTACAGTAATAAGTTACAGCAGATCAAAAGTGACATGTTTTGACAATTTTTAGGCTATTTTGGACCAAAATGGCTACTTTAAATCAATATTTCTACAGTAAAAGTTTCTGGTCTTTGGTACAGTGGTAGAGGGCAATCATGAGGTCGTGAATCCAGTGAAATTAGTCGCACACCTTTTTACAGTAAAAAGTTACAGTAGATCAAAAGTGACATGTTTTGACAATTTTTAGGCTATTTTGGACCAAAATGGCTACTTTACCTCAATATTTCTCAATATTTCTACAGTAAAAGTTTCTGGTCTTTGGTACAGTGGCAGAGGGCAATAATAAGGTCATGAGTCAAGTGAAATTAGTCGCACACCTTATTCCAGTAAATAGTTACAATACTTGAAAATTGCACTAGCGGACCAAATTGTGTACTTTATACATGTAAACAATAGAGTGGCTATCCTCCTGAGGACTCACAATCTGCCGGAGGAATCGTAGGGGGCTGGTGCTATGTGTGCCGGGTGGCATCTCTATAAGGTTTTAATCACACAAAAACGTGTCTCCCTGACCCCAGCGCGCTTTCTGTTCGATAAAAATGGGTGACTCCGAAAGGACGTTCCGCTGTTACCGTAAGTTCTCAACAAAACGCGCACCGTCTTTTCCCCGATGCGGGCCGCATGTTCATAGAGCTGAAAGATGCGGGCCACTTTACCGCGGTAAATTAATAGACACAGCTGCTTACAGCGATGATCGCTGATGGAGACGGAGACACGCGGTGTGCACGAAGGGGAGGGGCTGTGTGTGTGTAGGTCTCTGTATGTGGGAGAGACGCGTAGCTTGAGTGAGAGTTACGAAGGGCCGCCACATTTTAAACCCCCCTCCCCGCTGTCAAATTGACCGCTGCGGCGGCACTAGACGATGCATGTTTTAAATAGCGTAACAAAAAAAATATATATATAATAATACGAAACGCAATTTGTGGCGGGCGGTCTCTAATCTGTGGCGGTGCGCTACAGATTAGTCTATGTGTGGGAAACACTGCATCAATTGTTCTACATAATCTGGCCATTTTTCCACATCTTCATTGCCTCCTGGCAGACGGCTGGTGACACTGACACAAGACATATTGGTTAATAGGCCTCAGGGTGAGTGGCTAAATCATAAAGTGACGTTAATGATAGTGGCCTGACAAGAATGCCTTATTTGACGAATACGTTTTAAAATATATGTCAGTCCTGCCCTGACTTCAGCTTGCACCTCTCTATGAGCCTTGACAGGTTAGTCTGTAATGACACATAGATTTAACCAATCCTACTACCTTTTAATTAAAGAAAAAATATGTAGGTTACTCTGTAATTCAAAGTACTGCATAGTATATGTGTAATCACTTTTGGAGAGGTGGAATGATTGTACTGACCCACGTCTTTCAAAGCCTCTACAGTATGCAGTGCTTTGTGTAATCAGGGTTTCAAATTGAAATATTGTTTCACTGGTATGAAAAAATAAATCAGATTGAAAATTATTTCAATATTATTGAAATACTTTTCCTCCTGTGGACTCACCACCTGCAGAGGGTCAGTGAGGGGCTGGTGCTATGAGACTTGGGTGGCATCTCTGATTGTCACCCCCCTGACCCAGAAATGGATTAAAGGGTAGAAAATGGATGGATGGATAAAATACTTTAATAAGAGAATGAATGAGAAAAAGATATTTGTCTGAAAGAACATTTTATCAAGAGTTTGGTCCATCTGGACCAGAGACTCCGCCATAAAAACAGATTATTCCTGCAGTTGGACTCATGAACACTTCATAGTTCAGCACAAGATTCCTGCCTATTACAATTGTCACTTTATAAACGCATATGGGTATGTTTTTATTTATGTCTATGAACATAACAAGAACTAAGGAAGGGATGAGAAAAGTCCGAGACGCTCTTGACATTAAAAGAAAATATAATTTAATGAACAGGGATATGCTATGCATTTTGGCCACATACTGTAGGGCCTTCATGATGGCCTGTCACAATGACAGCTGTAATTGATAATTGATTTGTAATTGATTGATACACACGTTGTTAATTGCCTCAGAAAGCAGGAAGCAAAAATATAATGCATAGTCTTCGGCCCATCATTCTTACTCATTGCAATCAGGGTCCCAAGTGTGAGCCAAGGTAAAGGCCCCCTCATCTCTGTTGATGGCCCATGCACTCTGCTTCCTGATTTCAATCATCCAGTATCCATCTTTTGTTTTAATGCTCTGTATCTAGTACAGAACATTAAAATACTTAAATATAAAGAGAATAATTCAAAACTAAGTTTGTACAAAAAAGACAGAATGTTGGCATTGAAACATGTCAAGATATTAACATCACTATCTTTCATTTGTTTGGTAAAGAAGAACCAAAGTATAAATCTACAAAGAAGATAAGATGAACTTCCCTAAAGCATGTTGCAGCTGTGGTCTTGCTGCTCACAGAGGCGAGCTCAGGTTCAGCTCAGAACAAGTCCCATAAGTTCAGAGGTCAACGTTATGGTCACTGAAACTTAGCTTTTAAAATACTTTGCCTGTTGATTTACTGTCCTAGAATCTAAGTACTACCCTAGCTGGAATGAAAGTCATAATTCGTGATTTAAGAAAGCAAGTTCATCTGGGCCTATCTTTTCTTTCCAGAAAGTCGTTGCTCATCTATGAAGCGCTGTCAAACTGAAGAGGGAAGCTCATTATGTTAGCGGCACACACGCACGCAGATATGTGGCCGCCCATCGATGCTGATGTTTATTACCATTATCTCCAGACGAGGGACACAAAGGGGGCCAGCCTACATTTGATATCTGACGACGACATCATCGACTGAGTCTCAGGTGTTTATCGAGCGTCACATCACAGGGGGCCCAGACACAATCACACCCTTCATTTCCATTCTCTTTAGCCTAAACTCCTTTATAATAGCAACCACTTTCCACCCAGGAAATACAGATTTGTTTTTGTATGTACATACTGTATGTGTGATTTCACTTACACAAAACATCTTTAAACAAATTTTGTTTTTAATTTGTATTAATTATTTATTTGCATTGGGATGCACTGATACCAGTACTGGTATCGGGTATCGGGTCAATACCATAGGCTTGTATTCATAGTCGTATGATAGGACCATAGAACCCGATCCAGGCAACCCACATTTTAGCCTACATTAGCATCACAACAGCAGGCAACTGTGCGGCATATGTTGCCGTGGTTATCTCCTAAAAACTGCAGCAAGCTGTGTAATTTTAAGTTAAATGTGGGTAACTAACTGTTATCTGGTTAGTTATTAATACATCCTAAGTTTATTGTACTAAGTGTAAAGTTGAAAATGAATGTTATATGAATGCTTGCATTAAAAAAGTTATGAAATCGTTAGCATAGCATGTCCGTAAATACAAATCCCCGTAATTCTTCATCAGACAATTGTGCTTCTTTCCAAGTAACATAGCAAAACTTATTTACACACATACAGCATAAATATTTCAAAACGTACACTTAAATGCATTTTCCCGACATTTTGGTGTGTACGTTTTGTGTGCGCAAAGAATTATGGGCAACATCCTTCGCCAGAGTCTACTTAGGTGCAGGCTACGGCGAAGTGTGGATCTGGGGCGCAAAGGCGGCCCTCCCTGGGAATTGGAACACCCTAAGCAATCGCACCCATCATCAGGAATGCGCAAATGAGGGACGCAAGGTATTGGAACAGGACCCAAACGGGGCCGTGGCAAGGGCCTGTAGAACAGGAAGTGATTTTGTCTTATTAGTTAGATAGGGCGATGCGCGAGAATATCCCGAGCACATGGGTCCTGCGGCTCCAAGCCAGTACTCTATCCAGATATTATAATAGATCCATGGGGAAAACACAAACATAGGAGCTTTCCGCGGCTTAGTATCACTCTTATTTTGAGTGAAACTATTTTCAATGCAGTGTATGTCTTGTATAGTTAGAATGAGTCCGAATTTTTCATCTATTCAAACAATTCAAGCTGCTGTTATAATGACGACAGTGGAGCCTGTCACTCTGGGATCAACAGAACCTCGTCCAAGTATGACAGTTCTGATCAAGAATACAATAAATAGGGCACAAATGTTACTGCCAATGTTGAAAATATTTTACAGAGCAGCTCAAATCCATTCATAATATAGCATTTGGTTATCCTGAGTCCTCTTCCTGACTTTAAATGTGTATTTAAAGGAACAATACCTGATTTATTATCTAAAGAGTTCATAAAAATGCGTATCAGTACATACAAGTTGTATTAAAATCTGTAATTTAATTGAAACTTGAGCTCATTGATTCAGCTTGTGCATGAATTCAGACTACAAAAAGTGCTAAGTAGACATTTTGTGTGAAGCTAGTTCTCGAGGTGCGGCGCTGTTACAAACAGGCTGCCTCCTCTGGCATCTGGAGCTCAAGTAAACACAGCAGCATTTTAGCAGAAAGTGGCTATACTATACCTCCTCTGTCTGTAACTGCAGACACAGCAACACAGCCCAAACAACGCAAAAGTGAGGAGGAGAAGAGGGAACTAAAGCAAAAAAATTATCAAAGAACAAATGAAGCCCGGGTGAATACATATAGCGTTAGCTTACATCGTATCCTCTGGAGAGACTTGCGGGAGCGGGACCGCCTTGGACTACATTTGGACGCAAAACTAGCGGTAATCTTTCAGTTATATATTTTGTTAGCAGTGCGTTGCTTTTGTAACTTTTTATTAGTGATTGTTGTTCATCTAAGAAGTTGCGCAAATGCTAATGTTTGCATGCGATCCTTATGCAATCATACGTATCAGATCGCAGATAAAACTAGATGGCTCCATGGGAGAAGAGCGTGGGGGAGAGTAGGAGGGTTTCTTAAAAAGAGAAGCCTGTGAGTGAGTTGCATGGCAATGCTAAACATTCAAACTGAAAAAAACTGGACGTGTGTGTGTGTTTGTGTCTTTTCTTTGAAATAATGTATTTGAATGAATGTGTTTAATAACCATAACATGTGAAAAGTAAAACATGAATTACAGACAGGAAGAGAAAGGCGTCGTTTACACAGAGACTCTGTGGCAGCAAGATGTTAGAGGTCACTATCGGATTGGCCTTTCGTTCACACCGCAACTGTGTTTCAGGGAGGTGAAAACACAAGCGATGTGCAGTGGGTGCCGTGTGAAGAAAAAGGTGTGAATTCTCTGACTGCGATGACCTCACCACATCCTCGCACAAACATCTGGATCTGGACATATGCGGTAGGCGAGAACAAACATAATCAAGCGTTTCACAGTGGAGCAGTTAATAATAATAATATTAGTTATGAACAGGTGGGTGTTGAGAAGTGATCTGAAGTTCTGTAGTTAGTCAGAGTCAGAGTGTGTGGTGGGAAGGAGTTCCAGAGAGTGGGTGCTGCTGCAGCAAAGGCTCGGTCCCCCAAGGTTCGGCACATTGGGCCTCATTCACGAACAGTGTTGGGCACGTTACTTTGAAAAAGTAATTAGTTATAGTTACTAGTTACTTCTCCCAAAAAGTAACTGAGTTACTAACGGAGTTACTCCACTATAAAAGTAACTAGTTACCAGTAAAAGTAACTATTGCGTTACTTTTTCGTTTTTTTCTGGAACATAATGTGCACTCGACGTGCGCATTTTTACCTTTAACCTCAGTGAGTTTGAAATAGTGCCAATATTTCCATCTAGAAAAGTCTGTTTTGCTGCTTTAGTCCTGTTCACTCTTCATCTCTCTCTGTGCTGTAAGCACTAAACACAAACACCCGCCGCCACTGTGAATGTGGAAACACCGGTGAAGCACTGACTTCAGTCCAATCAGATGAACATATATATCATATAAATCAAGTGGACCATTTGGTTGGCTACAGCAAAATATGTTTCATGCCCGCATTGTTTGTTCATACAAAACGCAAAACTATGAGTTATGGGTCTTACCTTATAAATGACCTGCACAGACCACTTCAGTTCAGACCAGTTCTGTGTTTAAGTCCAGATAATAGTTTGAGCGTAGATATGTAATCCTCCATTTGGAAATGAGTCCAATGAGTTTTAAAAAGTAAAACAAAACGCGTGTCTCCTCCATAAACTCCTGTGTTTTGCTGCAGCCGGCTGCATCCAATTTCTAAAATCAACCGTCTTACACTTCACCTCTCTTTTTTATCATTCCTATAGTAATTGAAAAATTACCCTATGTGCATTTTAGATTATGTAAAAATGTGTTATATGTATGTTAGCCAAACCTGTTGCTGTCCTTAGCAGATAAACCAGGAAGAGCAAGGAGCTTATCGATGGAATTGTATGCAGCCGACTTCTGCTCTCACATGAGCTCCTCTGCGGCTGACCTCACGGTGATACAAGCCGTGGTTGAGTGCGATTAAGACCAATATTTGTTTCAAAAACACAATTTATGACCATCCTCTCAACTGTAGACATGTAGATTGTAAAGGAAATATGTTTTACATCAGCCAATAATTGCTGAGAGGTTTTCTCATCCTCCCTTCTCTCATGACAACACGTTCATTGTGCGTCTTGAGTAACGCGCAGTAACGGGATGTCAGAAATGATAACGGCGTTATAGTTACTGTCAAAGTAATTAGTTAGATTACTCGTTACTGAAAAAAGTAACGGCGTTAGTAACGCCGTTACTAGTAACGCCGTTATTCCCATCACTGTTCACGAATAACTTCGTAAGAAACGTCTTAAATTTATACTCAAGTCGTTCTTCAGTAGATTTCTAAGAAGACCCTACGTGGGATTCATCAACGCGCTCGTAAGCCGCTGAATTGTTCGCAGCTGTTCTCTCAGATTGATGAATGCCAACTCCTCGTAAGTACAGCGCGCGTGCCCGGTGCTTCATTAGCATAGGTACTTAGCATAGGTAACCGCCCATTAATGCCCATATAAGGGACTGCAGGGCCGTGTGCAGACGCCAGAGGAAACAGCAACAGGCCTAAAGCAAAGAGTTACACGGAGAAAAAGAGTCACCCTTTTTTCTTCTTTTGCCAGACTGAGAATAAAGTAATAAAATGTTGACTTAAAATTCGAAATATTATAAGAATAAAGTCGAACTAGCAAAATTATGAGATTAATCTAAAAATATGATGAGATTAATCTCAAAATGCTAAATTTAAAAATATATTATGTATTAATTTAAAAATGAATCTCAAAATGTTTTGAGATTAATCTAAAAATATGATGAGATTAATCTCAAAATGCTATGAGATAAATTTAAAAATATATTATGTATTAATTTAAAAATTAATCTCAAAATGTTTTGAGATTAATCTAAAAATATTTTGGACCCTGGGAGGAGATCCAGCGCGGACCAGCGCTGAGACCAATGCAGACCCGAGGAGAGACTGGAGTGACCAGCACACAGAAACCAGCGCGGACAGGAGAGACCGCATAGACTGAGAGACCTGACTGAAGAAGAGAGACCGCATAGACCAGACTGGAGAGACCAGCGCGGACCGAAGAGAGACCGCAAACCAGACTGGTTTGGATCCAGGAGCGTGCAGCACGGACCCGTATGGAGAGACCAGTGCAGACCCGTCTAGAGCCATGGGAGAGACCAGCGCAGACCCGTATAGATCCATGGGAGACCCCAGTGCAGATCCGTATAGATCCATGGGAGAGACCAGTGCAGACCCGTATAGATCCATGGGAGACCCCAGTGCAGATCCGTATATATCCATAGAGACCAGTGCAGACCCGTATAGATCCATAGGAGAGACCAGTGCAGACCCGTATATATCCATAGAGACCAGTGCAGACCCGTAGAGATCCATAGGAGAGACCAGTACAGACCCGTATAGATCCATAGGAGAGACCAGTGCAGACCTGTATAGATCCATAGGAGAGACCAGTGCAGACCCGTATAGATCCATAGGAGAGACCAGTGCAGACCTGTATAGATCCATAGGAGAGACCAGTGCAGACCCGTATATATCCATAGAGCCTCCCCCCGCAGCCTCCTGCAGCAGCAGTATATATTCCATTGTTCTGTGGCCTGTCGATAAAGAAATGCCCCCTATAAATAGGATGGGGTCACTAATACACGGCATGATTTCCAATGTATTTGATAAAGCGTTGGCACATTTCATTTCAAAATGATTTTAAAAATAGGCTAAATTACCATTAACATTTAAATAAATAAATACATACATCAATATGAAGGACATATCACTGGAATGTTGTATTTTTATTAAACTTCACCAAAGAGGACAACCCCGGCGTGTGAACATGTATGACCCGTATGGAGAGACCAGTGCAGACCCGTCTAGAGCCATGGGAGAGACCAGCGCAGACCCGTATAGATCCATGGGAGACCCCAGTGCAGACCCGTATAGATCCATGGGAGACCCCAGTGCAGATCCGTATAGATCCATGGGAGAGACCAGTGCAGACCCGTATAGATCCATGGGAGACCCCAGTGCAGATCCGTATAGATCCATAGGAGAGACCAGTGCAGACCCGTATATATCCATAGAGACCAGTGCAGACCCGTATAGATCCATAGGAGAGACCAGTGCAGACCCGTATATATCCATAGAGACCAGTGCAGACCCGTAGAGATCCATAGGAGAGACCAGTACAGACCCGTATAGATCCATAGGAGAGACCAGTGCAGACCCGTATAGATCCATAGGAGAGACCAGTGCAGACCTGTATAGATCCATAGGAGAGACCAGTGCAGACCTGTATAGATCCATAGGAGAGACCAGTGCAGACCCGTATAGATCCATGGGAGAGACCAGTGCAGAGACTCAGAGCGGACCCCGCAGCCTCCTGCAGCAGCAGTATATATTCCATTGTTCTGTGGCCCGTGGATAAAGAAATGCCCCCTATAAATAGGATGGGGTCACTAATGCACGGCATGATTTCCAATGTATTTGATAAAGCGTTGGCACATTTCATTTCAAAAGGATTTAAAAAATAGGCTAAATTACCATTAACATTTAAATAAATAAATACATACATCAATATGACGGACATATCACTGGAATGTTGTATTTTTATTAAACTTCACCAAAGAGGACAACCCCGGCGTGTGAACATGTCGGCACTGAATGCGTACGAGTGCTCCTGAGGACTCGTAGGATTTGTACTTGCCCAAGAGAAATTCTGGTTACGAGAAAAAATCGTGAATGCCACTTTCTTCGTAAAAACCTCGTAAGTAGGATTTACGTACAAATCTGTTCCTAAGAACCGTTCGTGAATGAGGTTGGAGACTGCGGGACTGTGATGATGAAGGAGGTCAGTGAGGTATGAAGAGGCCAGGTCATGAAGGGACTTGTAGGTGAGAAGGAGGAACTTGTATTTTATGCTGTAAGGCAGTGGTTCCCAAAGTGGGGGTCCCGACTCCCCGGGGGGTCGCGGGAACCCCTAGGGGGGTCGCAAGATGATTTCCACACAAACAAACAAAAAAGATTTTTTTTTTTTGAGCAAATATAAAGCCCTTAAATATTTATTTAGCATTTGATTTGATTCAAAAGGACTACTTGTTAAATTGTGTTTGGAGACTATAATATATTTTAATAACGTTAGTAATTTTGTCCCAGTCATTGCAGCGTCAATCAAAATCATCACGTAACGCAGCTCACATCATGCGCAGCGACAAAGCGTGTCCTGCTGTTGTTTGGTAAAACTAAAGGTGTTTGGAGGCTACAAATAAATAATACCTGCTTTAAAATGAAACAAGGTTAATATCCACAACAGAAAAACCCGGAGGGGGAGAAAAGTCACTTGTATCAGGGGTCCTGCTGATGGTGCGAAGAGAGGGAGAGAGGGCAGAGGAGGGAGAGAGGGCAGCGGAGGGAGAGAGGGCAGAGGAGGGAGAGAGGGCAGAGGAGGGAGAGAGGGCAAAGGAGGGAGAGAGGGCAGCGGTAGAACAGCGCGTTAAAGAGGCCCAGCTTTTCGGAGTCAAAGGTAAAGAGGTCCGCACATTAAAAGCGGGTGGCCGGTTTATGCCTTTACTGACAGTAACTTTGGAAAGAGAAGCCGCGGGGATGACCCGCATAAAGTAACAGCAGAAAGCGGCCGCCCGCTTTTAATGTGCGGACCTCTTTACCGCTGACTCCGGAAAGCCGGCCCACTTTACCGCGGTATGAGAACAGTGAGGGCGAGCCGCAAGAAATGCGCTCCACTTCTGCTGAGGAGGGAGCCCACCAAGCCCATCACTGTGTCACTCACTACATGAGTAAAAATATGCAAGCCTCCTTTTTTGGGCTGGACAGTGCAGCTTGGTAGTGGCGTGAGTCTCTAGAAAGCGTTACTCCGTATCAAGGAAATACATGCTCATTTCATGTGACGGAAGGGCTGTTGGGGGGGGGGGCGGGGGTCGCGGGTTAGCAGGGCATTTATGATGGGGGTCGCGGGCTAAAAACTTTGGGAACCCCTGGTCTAATAGACCGTCCTGTATATATATATTTTATATTTGTATCTTTCTTTTTAATGTACTGTGATTATTTATGATTTTAATGCTTTCTAATTTTGTTCAACACTTTGAGTTGCCTTGTGTATGAATTGTGCTATACAAATAAACTTACCTTGCCTTGCCTTGCCTGTATTGGCAATGAAAAAAGATAGAGGGATCCGCTCCACACGGACGGACGGGCTATCCAGGACCTAAACTACAGAACAAGGACCAAGACTTCGCAGCGGCCGCAGAATGTGGACAGGTCCGGTGCAGGACTGAAGCACTCCCAGGCGGGTCGGGCAGGGCAGTCCGCAGGTGTAGATGGAGAGGGCCGGGTTCAGAGGTCCCGACGTCGCGCCATGAAACAGACAATGGGACAACAGGTGAAAAGCAATGAACAGACTACAGTCAAAATCCTAATAATAGACAGTTAAAGAAGGGCGGAGGAGAGGATAGTGCTCAATTACCATACTTCTCCCAGCAAACTGACTCCATACGCAGCTTGAGTGACAGTCTAAGATTTTTTAGATTACTTAGTGAACATAAAATATAGCTACTGTAGTTGCATACAAGAAAAACAATGTAAGCAAGTGACAAAGAAATGTCATGTTCCACAAAGGAAATTTCTGGGGGTGCCTGACCCATAAGACGTCTGCTTTAATGAAAGCAGAAAAACGGTTTTGCAGCAATACCTGTATTATTTACATCATTTTAAAAAACTAATTTGTCTCAAATAACAACTAATATCCTCAAGAAATTCCTTGGAGTCGTAACTTTTTTTTGTACCAAAAGTAATCAGTTACATATCAGTCACAAAATACTTCTTCTCGACTTTTCAAAGGGGAGGCTTTAATCCATGTAATGTACAAAGGTCTGAGGGAGAATAGAATGACCTCAGCACTAATGTACAGTATACTGTATATAGACACACATCCAGTCTTCCTTCATTTTGCCTCCAGAGCATCTCTCTGTTCCTCTCTCCCCAGTTGGGATTATTTACCAGTACATCCAGCAGAGTCAAGCTCCCGCACTACCGTGCCCCGGGAACGCCCGCAGCCATGCAGCAATCAAAGCCAGCGTCATTCTCAACCACCTGCACCCATGGGAGCATGCAGAAAGAACTAAAGGAGAGGAGAGGAGGAAGTGGAGTAAGACTGTGAAACCGCTGGGATTGAATAATGGAGTAAAGTAAGGAAAGTAAGTGACAGTGGGAACAGCGTTCACTGCATGGGCTTCCTTTTGGACCTAAGACACGCAGAACAAACAGGATGTGGCAACAGAACAGATGGAGACGGAGAAGATTAGAGCAACAAAATGAAACACAAAACATGAAACAGTGCATGCATTGGGAAAAAATATAGAGAGAAAACACAAAAGTATGTATTATGAATACCTCTAATTCAAACAAATTAATAATGATCATAATCAAATGTAGCCGCAAGCAGCGATGAACGGCCCTTGCCTTCAGTTTGGTGATGTGGATTTTTGCAGCATGCAAAGCAATTCTCAAAAAGAACCCCGTTCCGGATTTGAAGCACAAAGCGTCTACACGGCAACAAAAACTTTTTAGTTCCAGCTTCCGGCCAGTAGTGGACAGTGGAACTTTAGAACGCGACATGCACAACACCCACCTGTTTAACTACTTCCTCAACAACATCCTCCCCAGGCCAATGCAAAGCCAGGAAAGAATGCACCAACATCATTCTGCGTTCAGAACGATGTTGGTGCAACATAATTCCCCCAGTGCGCAACCTTGGCGTTATACTGGACACTACAATTGCATTCAAACCACACATAAACTAGATCACCAAAACATCTTTCATCCACCTTCACAACATCGCCCGTCTCCGCCCCTCCCTCACACAATCCACTGCAGAAATCCTCATCCACGCCTTCATCCCCTCCATACTCGATTACTGCAAGAGCCTTCTCTACAATCTCCCTTCCACTCATCTCCAAAAACTAAAATACATCCCGAACTCCACCGCCTGCCTGCTCACCCACATCTGCTCCAGAGACCATATCACCCCTGTCCTCAAACAACTACGCTACCTCGCTGTTCCTTAGACTGTTAGTGTCTAACAAGAAGGACGATGATCCAGGACACCCTATTTTCTGTTGTAATGTTGTATTTATGGACGTTTATCAACATTCATGGACAATGGTCCTAAGATGACTGCTGTTGTGATTTAGGGCTATACAAGAATATATTGAATTGAATTAATGTATGTCTGCCCAGGGCAGCTGTGGCTGCCGTAGTATCTTACCATCATATTGTATGGAATGAATGACGGGGCGATGGGAATTTTATGGTGTCACTGCTTACGTTACTGTTGCTCACCTGCCAATCACCGTATAAAGCCTAACCATGATGCTTTGTGCCAAATACGCTTGTGTGTACCTCTCATGCACGAGCACAGAGGGGCTTAGCTGTGCTTTGACCAATCAGAGCTGCTGATCGGAGCGAAGCGAGAGCGGGAGCCAAACGAGCAGAGTTTGTTGCATTAAAGTGTGGATATATTTAATAAATCCACACTTCCTCCTATCCTCTTCTTTCTTGTTAAAATAGATTTAACAAGAAAAAAAGTTCAGGATGACAAGGGACACTACAATCCCCACAAAATCCGACCTTTATGAACGCTGTGGGTTCTCTGTCAGCTGAGATTGAGCTGTTTTAGTTTACGTTGAGTTCTATGGGACATTTTTCTGGGTAGGCCACATGGATTTAGTCTGCAGTACCACGTGTGCCCCCTGTGCCCAACGGTGGGACAGCTATAAGCTAGGAATACCAAATCCAGTTATTCATTATAGATCCATGCCTGACATAGTGTTAAGGAAACTCTTGAGGTGTTACTATAACCCTTGATTTCAGTGTTAAAATAAACCATTATCCAGTGTTACTGAATTAACATAACAAGGAATGTCAAATTAACTCTTAAATGAGATGGACTCAAAACACCTCTTGAAAAATGTTGAAATTGACTCTGTGAGAGTGGGAGGGATGTGTCACAGCTGTGTAAAGAAAAAGGTGAGAATTCTCCGGCTGCAATGACCTCACCACTTCCCTGCATGTACATTTGGACCTTTGCAGTAGCCGATAACAAACATAAACAATAATGGCGGTGGATCATTTAATACTACGTATGCTTCGAGCGTTACAAGGAGAATTCTACTCCTTCGTCCAAACAAAACCATGCAAAGTTGTAGTTTCAGTTTCCATTTTTGCAACTGCTGTTAAATGCAGAATGATGTTGGTGCATTCTTTCACGTCTTTGCGGTGGCCTCAAGCCCCGGCGATCCAAGATGGCGCCCTATTCAAATGAATGGTTGTGCTCGGTGGCGCTTTGTGACGGCATGGGGGCTGAAAGATTAGCGGAAGTCACCTGGAATTCGCAAAGATCTATGGGAAACTTGCCTGTATTTGGGCATCGTCTGGTCCGTTCTGTGCAGTGGAAGATCTCCCATAATGCGTTGCGTCAAACACGCGTGAGGGTCTCACACGCGTGTGAGACCAAAACAACAACAAAATCACAGGATTTTGTTGAGGAAGTGATTATACTGCTGGGAGTCACGTGCGTCGTGCTGTTAAGCCCAACGCACACCGAAACGCCTTGACGCGCGGCAAAAGAGCCGCCTCCTTTATTTTCTATGAGAGAACGCACACCAAGGTTGCAGTGACGCGCGGCGACGCTGGACCGGGCGCCACGATTCAGTTTTGTTGAATCCAGACGCGGCGCCGCGGCTGAAACTGTCCCTCCAAGCACCCGTAGTTTTCTTCTTCTGCGCTTCTTATCACGTAGCTGTGAGCGCGGTCTCAAATTTACACACTTGTCGGCGCTATTGCTCAAGTAAACCGGTCACAATGGACGAGGAAAGCTTGATAACCCAAGTACAGCGTTACCCAGAGCTATTTAACCCACAGAATCCTTTTTATAAGGATATCGTGCGAAAGGAAATTGCCTGGAGAGCAATTTCACTTGAAATTGAATGTACAGGTAAGCTAACAATAGGTAATTGTAGCTATTTTTATTGGCTATATTGGCTATATCAGCTGGAAAAGGACGCTAGCCAAGGCGTTCCGGTGTAATTTGACACATGTCATGAACGCGCGTCAAATGACGCGCCGCGAGGCGCTGCGTTTCGGTGTGCGGTGAGCTTAAAGCTTCACTGCCCACTACTGGCCGGGCGCTAGAACTACATAGCTTTCAGTTGTCTTCTAAACGCTGCGCGGGAGCCTGGTTGTTTTTGCTAATGGCTTTGCAGTGTCTCTGCAACGTCTCTGCAGCATTTCTGTCTGAACAGGGCCTTAAAGTCTATTTTCTGAACTACAGGAAGCCAGTGCAGAGACTTAAGAACTGGAGTAAAGTGATCTTTGAGACTTTGTGGTTCTAAACAGGACTTGAGCTGCAACATTTTGAATATACTACAACTGTTTTACAGCTCATTGACAGAGTGCAGTGAACAGTCTGTTACAGAAATGTAATCTACTTGTGCATTGATAAGAAAAAAAAATCCTAAAATGGGGTGAAAAAAGTAATGAATTGGCATGAATTAATTATTAAAACAATCATTAACTCAAGTGTTAATTACACATGAAATGATATCGGAATGGATTGAAGCAAATTAAAATCAAAAGCCAAATTTTGTCATAAAGTGTCTTTTTAGCTTTGTCTAGATCAAATGTAATTCGAGTTGCATTGGCACATTTCCTTAATAGCATTTCTATTCATCAAAGAATTAAAAGAAAAAAGGAAGTCTGCAGATTTATGTCTCCCCATGGCGCCTCTCTTATTGATCAAACCCACTTGTATTAACACTGCTTGTATTGTAATTGGCCTGAGAAGCATTCCTGATTTGTATTCCGACTCTGTAACGTCTTTGTCCCCCAATGGGGCCATTAATGTGTGAATGTTATTGTCCTGGCTTGTGCTCAGCTCATCCACTCACATCTGTCTGGAGCACGAAGAAATGTGCAGACAACGCTTCATTGGCCAATAGTAAAAGCAGCGCATTTATCATTCCTGAGGCAAATGCAAAAAGATTCTGCCGGTTCTTCACAGCTGTGTAATATAGTAGACAATACACCTGAGTGCAATTACCTACTATTTTACAACTAATACTGGGTTCCAAAGTCATCAGTCCTGGATATTACTTGAAGTTTGAATGGTTTGGAGATCTTGTTTGTGTATTCTTGGTTGAGATACTTCATTAGCTGAATGTGTACTTTTTATTGGTACAAATCAAATCATGTCAATATGTACAGACAAAGGCCCAACATCCTGGGTTATAGGGTTTTCACACTAATGGCTGTTCCTTAAACACACCGATTTAATTCGGTTTTTACTTGTCATTCACACATAACCAGAGATTTTAGCACTGAAAACGAGGGCTTTGGAAAACTCCGGCCACAGTGTTTTTTTTTTTTTGTGTGTGTCAGTTTTAATGTTTGCGTGAGAATCTGCCAAAACCTGAGTTTTAGGTCAAAACGCAGTAGCAACAGGCGTTTGATTGACATGTGTAAAAGGTGTCATCTCATTTATTCTCATTGGGATTATTCAAACCAGGGGTGCTGCTGAGCATGAGAAAACACAACATTAGTTCTGCAATTTTGTGGCCAATAAAGACACATCTCCGCTCTGTGACCACACAAACACAAACACCGCTATAATGGGAGAAGTGGGGAAAGAGAACGCCCTTATTTTTTTCTTTATGGCAAATCAGTCTTTTCCTCTTTTCAAACACCCTCATGGCTCTCATTTAGTCATATGTTGTTGAAAAATAGACTGCAGGAGTTCTTTTATAGCCTCAGAGCTGGGCGGTCTGGAGGCAGTTTCATGAAAGTCCTTAATTGCCGTTCTTCAGTTTTCCCATCATTGTGCTTTTCGCATAAATAACACAGTTCCCCTAACTCCATGTTGGCAGAAGGTCCATGAAGAAAATAAACACAAGGCGTTGGTCTCCCTTTCTGTGGCTTTACCCGCCTGAAAAGTTACGTTATATCAGTTAAATAATTAAATCAGGCTGTGACTTAAAAACACAACTTGTGACGCAACAGGTGACAACTTCAGCTGGAACAGAAGTCCTCAGCCAGTGAGCTGATACTTGTGCAGCTAGAGTCCAACCCCCACTTGTGGTTTCATTTATTCTGATTTGTAAGCCATTTTTCCACTATTTTCCAGTAAGAACTGTCATTGGAATCCAATATTTAAACACCCCACTTTGTGTCGGTCACAATTCCTTTTGACTCTTCAGACTTCTCACACCACCAGAGCTTGTCCGGCCCTGGTACACCTTGGAGGATGTGTTTGCCAAATGGGCCCCAGTGACTGCCCCCTGGGGGTCCGTGAGCTAAGTAGTAAACCTGTGTCCTGTCAGGTATCATTAGAGTCTGGTAGGAGTCTGAGGGGGCTGTCACGCTCTGGAGTAATGGATGTCTTCTTTACTGATTGCTAGCAGGGATGGAGTCAGCACAAATAGCAAATTAGAAGTGACATCTTGATGGAGGCAAAACAGGAGACACAGCTGGTCTTACAAGTTAGATTGAATGAAATTGATGCACAAGAGAGGGAGAGATAAAAGGGAAAGTGAGAGTACCGTACAAAGTCTTCTAGAGGATTAAAAGTGTGTGTGTCATTGTGAATTTGTGTCTCACAAAGAAGGGTTTTGAATATTCAGACTGGTTTGTGTGTCTGGTCTTCTGTCGCTAAATGCTTTTGATACCCATGTGGTCGCGTCTTGTGCTGTGGACGAGACCTCTTGTAATTTATCTTAGGTCACACAAAAAATTACTAAGTGTTGGATGTTATGTTAGTTTGAAAAAACGATACGCTCCAATTCTACTGAGGATAATCTTGGTATTTGTTCCAAGGGTGAAGATAATCTTTTGTCTTTGGAAGCGGCAATTGTGCTGCAGTGAACTCAAGTATGCTGTTCTTCTCCTGCTTGAACAACAGCCACTGGCACGGTTCCCACAAACATCCTCAATCACTTGGGGCAATGTAATAACACACAAAGCAAACAATATCAGGGGAATCGCTTCATGTCACTCAGCCACCGCGAGGCCAGAGGAGCAGAGGAGTTGACATTATGAAATGGATTAGATTTGAGACCAATTAAAAATGAATTGCTCGAAATGAGCACTGACCCTCAGTGAATGAATGCCAGTGATCTCATTAGGCTGGTTTCTCACTCAGAGAACCAGCAGCAGCAGAACAAGGCTTCTTGACACACTGTCAGAGCAGTACGAAACCCAAAAGACTACTGCATGCAGCAGTGCCTTCAGAGGCAGCTACAGTACCCCCTTCTCATATGTACAGCAGTCACTTGTCCTATATGTACACAATTATGTAGAAAGAATACTTTTGTTAAGCTGCTGTAATTTGGATGAAGTAAAATATATAATATCCTTTACGGAAATGTTTGTACCAAACGGCTGTAACCCTGTGAAGAATACAAAGATAAAATCCATGGGTTCTTCCAGCTGGTCGTTGCTTATTTATATTCACTTGCTCTACGGCCCGATCAGTCATGTTTAGTATCAGCTGCCACTGAGGCGGCAACTCAGAGAAGGAATCATAACAAAATAATGGGCAGGAAACAATATTTGTTCGAAAAGAGAAAACAGGAGGATGCCTTTTCCAGAGCCACTGGCCACACAGAGCCAATATGAACCAAGTTGGTTGAAACATGTGTATTGAGATCAGAAAGGAGCAAACGGAAATGTGAGAGAGGGTATTTGACCCATCTTTAATGGCACTGATGGGCCCTGTTTTGGGCTGACTTAGTGCGCGGCTCAGTGCGCGGCGCTGCTCTTCTGTGCAACGCGTTGGCATGCGGTGTGTATGCTCTACGCTGATACAGTATAACGGGCGCACATTTAAAATCAGCCCCAGGCGGACCACTGTGCAAGTAGCTCGGCTTCACATGACGCGTGTGGTGTGTTCGGGCCGTTATGCAGTGTCAAAAATATGAAAACCGTATCAATGTCCCACAACTCTTGAACATATCATCGTTTATTCTAGAGAATTTTTCTCTTTTATTTTATTCAACACCTCTCATGAATTATCAGTGCTCTTTTGTACATCCCATAATGCATTGTACTGAGATTTCTGAGCTCCTTTAGCGGCAGTGCGGTGTAACACACGGCTCCTCATTATTGCACTAAACAGTTAAATCTAAACATAAATCAGTTGTGGAAACAATGATTCTCTGAGCACTGCATCGATGTACAGCTTGAGAACAGCTCAACAAGGAAGAAACATGAGGGAAAAGAAAGACAGGCTTTTATCTACTCAAAGCACAAAGAATGTAACTGCCATCAATGCTTTGAGGATTATACAGTTACACGTAAAATAAGCAGAGTTATCTCCACTTATTTTACTTGCATGTTTTTCATTTTGAGTTTGAAGTTGTCTGCTTGGATTTGGCCTCAAGTGTCAAGGCGTGTGCTAGAGAAACGCTTCAGAGAAAATGTATTTGCACAGAAGTGAATAAAAACCAATCACTTAAGCTGTTTCATAATTAAAATGGTTTTGTCAACACCTGCCCAATGATTGTGGTGTGCTCAGGATGTGATCTATTTGAAGCAAGGCACTAGCACAAAATGAAAACAGAAAAATATGTAAAGCCAAAAAACGAGAGACATAGATAGATCAATACTTTATTGATCCCTGTACATGTATTATTATGTATACACTACTCTACGCTCACTCTATTTGGCAAAATTTAGTTGAATCTGTCCAAGGTGTAATAATCAAAGCTTGATAATATTTTACTGCAACAGAGGGACTACTGGCTCAATTCCTAATAGTTGGCTAACAGTCATTTTACATTTATATTGCTTCATAAATATTTTAAGCATATTTCATGAATATATTGCCCTGTATTAACAGTCAGTAAAAGATCAATTAACATATCCTCATGGAGCCTGATATGGGAAGGCACTAAAGGGCTGTACTTTTTTCTTTCACTCCTAATCTTCTCTAAACGATTCCGTCAGACTCTCTATCTGCTGTGCATGAACTTTGATCAGGGGTCAGTGTGAACATGAATTATTTAATGTATCTCTCAGTAATTAGAAGTGTTTGACAAAAGGAAAGCGAGATTGATCAGTCAATCTTAATAAACCAAGATAGATCTGTTTGCGTCCAAATGTGAATATCTTTATTTAAACATGATTCATTCATTTATGAAGTTAACCATGCAGGAGATTGTTCGGGGAAAAAGAAGTCCTGATGATGCCAACGTGAGTAAAACAGGCTAGATAAGCATAATTTAAGAAGCGAAATGTAGGCTTGCATGTTCTCCTTGTGTCTGTTTCCATAGGGGCTCCGGTATTCCCTACCACTAAAAACATGCACAATACGTCAAGTCCTCCAGCTCTAGAAGTCCTGAGCATCAAGATCTGGAGATGGTACCAGGACACTGTACTATGATGATCACTGCTCCTGACAGAAGTCCAAGTGGTAAATTGCAGGATGGGTCAAATGCAGAGGACATGCCCTTCATGCATGACGGTGGCCAGTATGGTCAAACTGACCAGACATACAGACCTTTATCCCTGAGCTCTTTGGTAAACTGCAGCCTGTTTTATTTTAAGTAGTTTTGTGCCTGGACAGAATTAGTTTCACACCAGATATTGACACTTTTTCCCTCTTATTTCCAGCGTTTTATAAGGTTTTTGGTTCTTCAGATTCATTACAACTGTCTATTCTTATGAAAACAGAATGGTTCTCTTTTATAAATAATATAGTCACTCTGTCTGTACTTGCATGCCACTGTTAAAACAGATTTACACTACATACACTTTTGACTTCAACTGTACATTTATTTTTTAAATGATGATATGTGAAACTAATTTAAATTGTATAGTGAATTTACAGAGCAGATGAAGCAGTGTCTTTTTTCTCGTTTAGTGAGGGGGTAACATTTCTGATATATTTAGCAGGAGCCTTTAGAAAAGCTATGCTATTAATTTGCTTTGATTAGGTGGTTTTACATCTCCAGAATAAATTCTACACTAATAATAGTATTGATTTTTTGACACACGTGCATACACACACATTCACATGCACACATGCACACACACTCTGTCCTGTCGTTTTGACTAAATCAACATTTGACAACACATTGCTGCATAGTTTGCTAGTTATTTGAGCTGTGAGTGGATAACATCGTATGTGCTAACAACCTTGACATGGTGAGAGGCTCCATCATCAGCTCTATCGCTCTGACCTTCTCTCGGCCCAACACAAGACACAATAGCCCTGATTCTGATAGCACAAACAGTGACATTTAATTCATACACCGATGTCAATATGCACTGTGTGGGTGATGCAAGTGCCCAGCAAGACAGTCATGCTTTTGTCTGGCAAGAAGTAAACAGCCTATGTGTGTGTCCTGGATAAAACAAAAACTCTTTCGTCTTAAAGTAACTCAACCAAAAAGTTGTCTTATTGGGCAATGATGGAGAGAGATGTAGGGGATGTCCACACTTAGCAGTGTATTTTTAAAAACAGAATATTTTCCTCCCTCAATTTATAAAATGATTTGTATCCACATTACCTTGTTTCGGAAGTCAGACCCTCATAGGACCCGGAGGAGAGAGGAGGCCCCAAACCCCGCTATATCCAAGAGCAAGACCCCCGCAGCCACAGCAGACCCCAGCTCCCAGTGCAGAGGACTCCTCCACGCGGCCACGGAGAGGGCGCTCGGTGTCCATGGCCAGACCCAGGAGGTTCATTCAGAGATGGGTCCGAACCCGTAGCCTGGCTCTGCCAGACCCTTGTAGTTCCGCCATGCTCCACCAGAGGCGTTTGGCTGAACCACATGGGTCTGGTATCGAGCCCATAGCGAATGCCTTCCCCAGATTATTTTTTAATCGACCAATCAGGATTGCCGGTGTTACGTGGGGTTTGCACCGCCTCCTCAAGATTCTCTCATGCAGCAGCGAGAGGAATCCAAGATGGCGGACGAAAAGTCCGCGAATCTTTTTAAAAGAGTAAATACGATCGAATTAAGACACAGATGTAACTTTTAATGCAATTTGAGGCGAGATGTTGATGGTTCTATGTTGATATATGTGTGTTTTAAGAGTCAAATGTTCCTGTAAAGTTTGGTTGAAGCACTGGTTCAGTGTTCCTGTTTACACACTATGCAGCAGGGTTGCCAGGTTTGGTGGTTCCCGCATATTTTTTTCCAAGAGACTTGTAGGTATTAAATAAACAGAAAGACAATAAACACAATCATGATAGCCCAAGTTGATTATATTATGTTTTTAGCCAAAAAATCATTCTGAGTGTTTTTTGTGTGTGGGTTTTCTCGCGGATTTTGGGTTGGAACATATTTCTGGGATTTGGCAACCTATGGGAGCCGTGTGCTTCGATGTGAGTGGTTGAAAGCAGACTTCATTCAAGATAACGGACAAGTGGTCTATCCAATCACATACAAGGATTTTTTTTTACAAGGCCCTGCCTTCTGAAATTCAAGGCAAGGCAAGTTTATTTATACAGCACAATTCATACACAATGCAATTCAAAGTGCTTCAACCACTATGGCTCAGTACCAGACTCATGTGTGAAGTGCAGCGAACTACATGGGTCTGGCGAGAGTCAGGCTACCGAACCCGGGCTCTGCTGAGCACATGAGGAGGAGCGTGGGTGTTGACCCTCAGCTCCGGGCGACCCACGGAGATTTGCAATAGTGTCATGGTCCCTCTCACAAAGCTCCAAGGTGAGGAAACTGATATTATTGAAGTGTCACTTTCCATGTGTGTGAAGTTTAAAAAGAAGCTTGTGTCGGGGTGTGCTCGTGGTAGCTCTCCCATCTCTTGGAGGAACACATTAGCTCTATATCATGATGTTCAAAAACACAAAAGTCTGGTTTTGTCTACTCGCAAATGCTTAGTAAATGGAGATTTAAAAAATGTTCACTTTACCCAGAGTTTTTTTTCTAAACGTTTGTTTATGATCTGTTTTCATGTGGATGACAGGTCAAAACGAAGACAAATATCTTTGATTTAGCAGCTACATGGCTACGTGTGGACGGGGCATTATTTGTTTATGATTCTATACTATTGGTCGCTATTGACGTAAATCAAACAATTTAATTTAGGATATGTTCATGCCAAAATGTCAACAAATATTAAAATATAATTTTGATCTGCTGAGAACTAAACATTATTTTTTATGGTTTAGATCTAAGTAAGTTAGTTTTTACATATTTGGCACAACAACAAAAAAATGGCCAAAAGTAACACCAATGCCTCTTCACTTGGTGTAAAAGTGATTTTCTCATGCCTTTATACCACATCAGCTGTGACCAGCAGCAAGGGTGAGCTCCTCCCCCAGAGCCACTCTAATCACTCAGTAATACCACCTGAGTCATGATAAAACTGCTCTGATGGAGGCAAATCCTTTTATCTGGGGCGTCAGGGGCGAAACCAGAGGCGGCCTTTGTTACAGGTGTGTGATCTCCTCCGCTAGAAAACAGCCCATGTGTGGATTTGGGGATTAAACTCAATAACATCAGTGTGTATCTGTGTTCAGCTGAGCCCAGACCAAGATAAACTGTCCACTGCCTCTGCCTCTTTATTTTTTAGTATGTGCACATTTTTAAGGCCAGTGAAGGTTCCTAATAGCAATGCTTTTCAGCTGCTACCACACCTCATCTCCTATATTGCTTTTCCATTGAAACTCTAGGGCCCTTTGAGTAGTGAGAGACAGGCTTTTGTGAGTCTTTGTTCAAGCTCTCATCTCTTAGAGGAACACATTAGCTCTTTATCTGTGTAAAAAAGCTGGCACATTATTTCCCATCTATCCCATTTCATATTGCGCTCTTACATTCACGCCCTGTAAAAAGAGATATGAGAGCCTTTTTGTGGTTTGTACCGATGAGAAAGCAGACCTCTGTTGCACTGATTTCTTTGTGTGCGCATTAATGAAATTGTATTTGAATTTTCAAACGAGAACAAGTTTCTCTCCCTTTTAACTGATATTAGATCAGATGATGTATTCTCCATGTGAACATGATTCTTATGACCCAAATGCACAATGTATTCAACCCGTGCTATTTCAACCGACCTCATAGTAGTAAAAGGTTTTCCCCCAGTGTGAGCTCAGAATATGGGTTAAATGCCTTGTCATGAAACGTTCTTGAATAAAGTTACGACAAGGAACAGTACTGAACATGAAAATTATTCATATTGCATTTTGAGTATTATTCTCACAATCTTATTTAAGACAATTCAATTCATCCAATATTCTAACAGGCAGTAGCGGCTGCAATTATCAGCTTGTAACAACCAGTGGGGGAGGGTCCCAGCTCAAAAGTGGCCACAATGACGTGCGCTGACATGCTTGCAATACCACCCCGGGCCGATGGGTGTGGACCCAGAAGAAGAATTAGCCAATGCTAACATATAGCATTGGCAGACCTCTCGAAAACCTCTTTACAGGATGGACCAAAAGTTGGCTCTTGGCCCAAAGCTCCGTTCCACATGTGTGTCAATGCTGAGGGGGGTGGATTTTTTTGGTCCACTCTAGTTTACTTGCTGTGAATTTTTGTCTCTCGTTCAAATGAATGGAGCTGCGCCGGCTGACGCATGCACAGATGCGTTTTTTCACCATTTTCTTGTGGGCGGGACCACTCGCGGCCATTTTGGATTGCTCCAGTAGAGCACATTTTTTGGCCCATTAGTTAGAACGGCGGAGATAGGCCTGACTACGTCCGTTAATATATACAGTCTATGGTAACAACATGTATTTTTCCTGTTTGAACAGGAATAACAAGTGATAACCACGTGACATACATTTTGCACAAAACTTGTATTAAATTTACAAATGTCCCTCAAAAAGAAACAAGCGTCAGCGGCACGATGCTGTCTGTCTGTGGTGACTGAGTAGACAGTGACTGCCACTGTCCAACCTGCCTCTGGCCTGTGTGCAGTGATGCAGGTGCTCTGTGTGTGCTATGATAGCAGCACTGAACCCTCCACTTATGGTGTCAACAGGCTGTTTGTGCCTGTTATTAAGCCTGACAGCACTGATGAGCTCTGACTGCTGCCGATTTATTGCCACAAACCTGGAACAAACCCGATGCTGATTCACTTTGTCACACCGTTTGTTGCTCTGTCAGACTGATTAATGTGGAGCTCATTATTATTCGCATAGCTGTTATAAGGGAAGACACATGCGCTTTTAAGCCTGTTTTTTAGATGCTCAACAGGGTTTTTTACATTAATCTGATCGAGCTGGAAACATCAAAAGCTTCTTACATCAAATACAATGGTTTGCATCATTGTGGTTTTTACAGTAATCCTTGATAAAATATTACAGTATGCATTTACGCCATGTAAGCCGAGAATAAAAATGTGTCACCTGTTTCCTAATCCTTCACCGGAGAGTATATTAAATCTTAACCCCAGACTGGGAGGATGGTTGAAAAACATGTATGCATACACATATAGACACGCAGGGAGAAAAAAACATTTGTCAGACAGAGTTTGTAACACAGGGGCAAAAGGTATATGTAGTGGCAAAGGAGTCCATGGAGACGCAGTGTGGCACCAAACTGCAGTGATCAAGACAGTCTGGTGGAGTTTGAGACCAGACCATCTGCCTGTGTGCTTTTGCATCCATGGCCACACACTGCGCATGTGCGGAACTGGGTGGCATGGATGAGACAGAAAGAGGTGCGGTAGAGCAAGAGAGAGAGAGAGGTGTGGTAGAGAAAGAGAGAGAGAGGTGCAGCAGAGCAAGAGAGAGAGAGGTGCAGCAGAGCAAGAGAGAGAGAGGTGCAGCAGAGCAAGAGAGAGAGAGGTGCTGCAGAGTAAGAGAGCAGTGTAGTCACACCGCTGCTCTGTTAACACTGAATTCAATGGATTTAGAACTGTGCTTTTGAACATGTTGATAAGGGTACACGCAGCATGAACACTATAATAAGAGCAAATATAACTTCAGAAAATCAATACTTTCTCATTTCTAACAAATAGCAGACAAGTTTGTAAGCAGGGGATTATAATTATTAACATGGCTTACACTTTAGCAAATATATTTTGCCAAATAATTTTCTTTTATGAAAATGAGTCTAGCTACATTATGATGAACATGCTCCCCTGGAAAGAATAATTTCACACCCCTGCAGTACTAATAGTTTAACAGATTGGTTCCTTTGTGACTGGACTTCTTCTCTGATGTCATGTTTGTAAAGGAAAAAGAAGTGATGTGAAGCAACAATGGCCTTTCCCGCAGACAAGAGAAGTGACATTGGTCCACAGTGTTGCTCACAGTGGAAGGTAGGAGAAAGCAAGTGAAAGTGACGGTGACAGAGAGGGAATATGAGCGTGTGCTGGATGAGGAGAACATGACAGATCAAGGGATGAACTAAGTGAGGCAGCACACAAGTGGCTCCAGACAAAGAGGAGCAGCTGTTGGGAAACTTGTCTGACATGAAAAGCCCAGCAGAGCGCAGAGGAGAGGAGCTGCACACCACGTCCTTTAAGGTAATCTCATTCAACAAACCGACTGAAGCTTTACCTATCTTCAGTTTAATATCAGGAGACAATGTAATTACCATATGTTGAGTTATTTCAAAACAATCTTATAGTGACAGTGCATTACAATGCTAAAGCTGGAGTACTCAACTTTTGAACCACAATAAACTAGTTCCTATCTCTAAAAACTGTTTACACATTCATGCATTTTTAGCCTCTGCTACATCCTTAGATCAGATTTTTCAACAATAGTTAAACAACACCCTTACTCAGCCAATCAGCTCCATCCACCTTTTTTCTCCATAATCCATTTGTGGGTCGAGGGTGGCACCAAATTCACAGAGCAGCCCCCCTTACTGATCCTCCTGTAGGTGGTGAGTCCACAGAAGGATAGCTGCTCTGTCAGCGGGGGATTCAGGAAAAGTGGGACTAAGTATCTTGCCCAAGAACACAAAGCCAGCAGTAGGAGTTGGTGGAGAAGGGCTCAAACCCACAAACGTCCGTTCGTCCGTTTTCTTCCGCTTCATCCGTTGCCGGGTCGCGGGAGCAGTAGTCTAAGCAGAGACGCCCAGACTTCCCTATCCACACACACCTCCACCTCGTCCGGGGGGACCCCAAGGCGTTCCCAGGCCAGCTGAGAGACATAGTCCCTCCAGCGTGTCCTGGGTCTTCCCGGGGCCTCTTCCCGGTGGGACGTGCCCGGAACACCTCCCCAGGGAGGCGTCCAGGAGGCATCCAGAACAGATGCCCGAGCCACCTCAACTGGTTCCTCTCGACGTGGAGGAGCAGCGGCTCTACTCCGAGTTCCTCCCGTGTGACTGAGCTCCTCACCCTATCTCTAAGGGAGCGCCCAGCCACTCTGCGGAGGAAGCTCATTTCGACCGCTTGTATCCGCGATCTCGTTCTTTCGGACATTACCCAAAGCTCATGACCATAGGTGAGGGAGGGAACAAAGATTGACCGGTAAATCGAGAGCTTTACCTTTCGGCTCAGCTCCCTCTTTACCACAACGGTCCGATACAGCGACCCCATCACTGCGCACGCTGCACCGATCCGCCTGTCAATCTCACACTCCATCCTTCCCTCACTCGTGAACAAGACCCCGAGATACTTGAACTCCTCCACTTGAGGAAGGACCTCTCCACCCACCCGGAGAGGGCAAGGCACCTTTTTCCGGTGCCTCGCATTGCCGGCAAACCCACAACCTTCAGGCTTAAAGGCCAATGCTTTACCAACTGACCCCTCCAATGAGCTCTCAGTATCTAAAAGATAAGATGTTTTCTAATATGATTAGGACTGTATATTGTTTTGTTAAAAACAAAATAAGGTAGACCTTCTGAAGTTTTATATTGTAAATGGGCACATTTCTCAATATTCCAGTCACTCAGGGCTTGACAGAATTAAAATCTTTCATTCCCATTCACAAACTTGGAATTCGCTTTGGCAGTTCTGGTGCTTATAATGATCAAATAGGAACAGATATAAGAAGGCATGCATCTATGAACCTCCATCCTCTTGCACCCGAAGCACCCTGGCTCCGCACCTACCTTGCGTAAAAAATGCGGTATTGGGGGGGAGAGGAAGGAAGCCAGAGAGCAACACACGGGCATGCACGGGGGAGGCGAAAGCGGACCGGAGAGCAAATAGAGATTGAGAGAGCAGACTGATCGGTGGATCCTATTTTTAGCCCTGATTTTAACTCTATTGTTGTCTCAATTTCAGCTGGTTTTAACCCGGTTTTTTTAGCATACATTTTTTGTGTTTTTTAATGGCTTTTATTAAAATCACTTTTACACATGCTTTTAATTCAGTGGTCTCATTTTAAACCAGGTCCAACAAACCACATGTAACACTGGTACAGTGTTTGTTCTGTATAGATCAGTTTGTACGATCATGTTGCTGTGGCTGGTCTTTGCTTCTATCATATCAGAGGAAGAGGGATGCTGTGATACAAATGGATGTGTTCATAACTTAAGTGCATGTAATATTGCTGTGGAGGCTGAGGAGAGGAGTGGGTGTGCCCCTGATGTTTGTCGAGCAGTTAATGCATGGCCTAATTTGAGCTGGGAGACAATTTGAGGTGCTCCTTCATCACTCATGGTCTGTTTTGTCTGCACACTGTACACCGGCTCCCCCCGCTCCAGTCATTACCCTGGGTTCACATGTGATGCTCCATAGCCTTAATTGCAATCACTGCCTGTTTTTACTCAGACACAGACCTCTCAATCCTGTTCACCATGAGAGTAAATTGTGACTACTTCATAACCAACACTGTTAGATCTGCCCCATTAGGTACGCCCCATTAGCATAAACTGCACTTTTGTTGACTATAAATCATAATGGATTTGGTGCTGACTCTAATGGAAAAGAGCTTATGTTCTCCGCATATTGCTCATGTGGTGAATGTCCATGGCGTCCTATTAGCATAAGCAAAGCAATTCTGTAAATTTCAATGACATTTGGTGATTTTTGTCCATGTAAAACATACTTACATGGACAAAACTACTATTGACATAAACAATTTAAAAATCTATACATTTCAACATTTTTATATCTATCTAATATAGTACGTATGATAGCGCCATATGGACCACATTTGACTCTTCACCCTGGTGGCCCCAAGTTTGGACCAAAACATTTTAATCTATGTTTTATTTGTCTAAAATGTTGTTTTGTGTGCAACCTGACTAAGCAACGTTTATTTATTTGCATTTTAGTCTCTTTTTTTTCTGGTATATTTCTTTCTACTGCGGTCCATTATTGAACAGATGGACACACAGACACACCCTGTGTGACTAACACCCAGTTTCAAACCACTCCACTTGGGATTCAAAAACATTAATTACAACAGTTTGAAGATTCGCCGTGGCCATGTGGATAAGGCTGAATAAAACAATAATTGTTTGCTGATATGATGGTCTCTGTCTGGTTTGGGCCTGACCCATTTGTTTGTTATTTGCATGTTTTTTCTGTTACCTATCAATTTTTCTTTTAGAAATCCTAATTATAGTGCTTAGTTTCTTGTTCTGTAACACACTTTGATTTACTTTGTGCTCAAATGTTGCTCAACAAATACAATTCACAGCATCTAACAACAACATGGTTTCCAGATTCTTTTCTAACATACTGTAGTCATAGAGCTGAATGGAGAAATACCATACTCAAGTAGCTGTGGCAAAATAAGTCGACAGATTTTTTAATATCGCCGCGGCTGTCCCTCTTCACCTGGGCCGATCGAGCCTTAATTGTCTCCACTCCACTCCCTGCAGTGAAACTCAACACCTCATTAAAGCCGCTCTAAACGCTGGATCATTATAGAAGAACAGGTAATTAAAACATGTTGGCAGGGACTCCTTATCTGTGCCATGTATTGATTTGCTAGGCGTTTAGCTTTACTTTTTGTTAGAGATGTTTTTGTCCCCATAGACATCCTTCCTGCTTTAATTGGTGGTTTCATATAAGCTCAAAAGTGTAGTTCTTAAATATTTCAGACATTAACATTAAAACTTTCATGGAAGCAAAACCAAACTAATTATGTCCCATTATTTTGACCTCTTATGAAAACTTCTATCTACTCTATCTCATTCGATTGCGTATAACACTCAAAGTTACAGCCCCGGCAAATGTGATTAATGCTATTCCTTTGCACATCCGTGGGTTTTCACAGGTGATTTAAAGCTATAATAATCCTTTGCTATATTGCACTGTGGTTTGCAGGCCATCATAATAAAAGCAAATGTGTCAGAGGAACAAAAACAGTTCATTTCAAAGTGATTGCTGAACTAACATGGGACCAAGAGGCGGGTGCTGGGAAACCATTCAGGAGGTGTCACTTTTCCAGCGACTCGTAAGAAAGATAAAAGATAATTTACATGCTTAGACTTAAAATAGCAAATCTTATATACGGTCCGGCTCAAAAGGGTCCATAAGCAAATGCGCTGACATTCTTGTGATAGGATTCCTTGCCGGTGGTGGTGTACCCAGAAACAGAATTGTTTAATGTCGTCCTTTTCCTCTCAGAAACAGATTTACAGTATGGTCCAAAAGTTAGCTCTTGACTCAACGTTGTACATTCCAGATGCGTGTCAATGCTAAGTTTTTTTTGTTTTTGACCAGTCTATTTAAGCCACTGTGGACAGCTAAAAAAGACGGCAGGAGGCAAAAGTGATGACACATAAGCTTCAATGGCAGAAATAGGCATCACTACTTCCTTTAACATTAACAGTCCATGTTCTGCCTCCATGTTGTACTGACTGAGAAAGCGTCCATCCATCCATGATCCATGAGTAAAAAAAACCTCTAGGTTCCGTAATGGCCGTGGGGGGTTAAAAGCTCCTCGAAACTGTTGCATTTTTGTTCTGCCGCATTTGACGCTCAACCTCCGCAGTTTGTGTGTCATCACTGCACGATTTCTGCAGCTTGGCACAACCAGGAAGGACAGTTTGTGTTTGTGTTTTTTATAAATAAAACATAACACAAGGTGCCACCAATTTCCGGAGACATGTGATGCCGCCAAACCAAGAATTTATGGTAAAACATTTGTCCTGTGCCATCACCATGCAGAGAGTTAATTAAATTCAAACATGTGGTACTGAAAATAACAATTAAGCTCTCATTAATTTCAAAAGGGTTTATTATTATTATTACTATCTTTCAAACCATCTGCTGGCAGACAGGTTTAGTTTCTCAAGTATGTTCTAATTAAAACTATATGGATCAATTTCACAGTTGTTATGCATTGCAAAAAAGCTTCCTGTTTGTTTTTTTTCTTCCACTGATTTTGACTGAGAATTTGCTTTAATCATACATAGTGATCAGCGTCTGTCAAACATTTTGGCTTTGGGAGATTATGGCAGTTGCTTTCACAGGGCCAGGGCTTTTTGCCACCCAATACAAAACTGTGTGTGAAATCAATATTTACGTAGTTATTAAGTCAAAAAACCCTTAATGAGACCAGGTTTGATCAAGTGACAATTTAAATATGTCTTACCATCACTTCTGTCAATTGTATGCCATGATAGTAAAACAAATATTTGGAAGGAAGGACGGGTAACGAGAAAGTTGCATTAATTCGGATGCAGGGAGAGTTTGGTGTTCCCAGTTCTGCAGTTTGTGATTGTTAAACAGATTTGTTTGTTTATTTAGATTTTTGGATCGGACAGCATACCCTAATGATCGGTGGATGTTGTGAATACACTGGATTGTAGCTTTTCTATCTGGTGTGCCACTGTCACACTCATTTACCCACATGTACTATTGAACATGTTTTTAGTGGGAGTGGAATCTGGAAAAAACAAACATAACTTACACAGACACAAGGAGAACATGCAACCTCCACAGGCCCTGCCCATGGTTTAGTGGTTGCTTCATAGATACACCCATCTCAGAAATATTTGAAGCATCATATTAAATACAAAATTAAAAAATATTTCAATTTATTTCCTCCATTCTACGGTTTGACACAGGCATAATGAATAGCCTGGAAGCTGTTGATAGTATCTTTACTTCCAGAGAACAAAAGTAGTTTTCTTTTTTTTTAATACTCTTTATTTTTCATTTTTCAAGTACATTTACAAAGCATACAAACAAAGGTTTCAAGGATTGAAAGCAATCATGGTAATGAAATTGATTCATAAACAAACAAAAAACAAAAACAAAAGGAACTTAAAGTCTGGTAACCCTGTCACAATGTATATAACCTTACAGTACGTGCAAAATACAAGCCTAATTCAATAATGCATTTTCATGAAACTAACCTGGCTTCATTGAACACCTTCCATTTTTCCCATTGCTCATTGTACTTCTGTCCCTCTAGCCTAAGATTATATGTAATTTTTTCCATAACGGAAATGCTTTCCACGATCCGGATCCAGTCTTGTTGTGTAGGTGGTTCTGGCTGTAGCCAAACTTTTGTAATTGCCTTTTTAGCTGCAGCAAGAATAATTTTTGTCAAATAAATGTCCTCTTTCCCTACCACCTTCTGTATATTACCTAGGTATAGCACAAGGCAACCGCCCGGAATTTCATAGCCCAGTATATCTTTTATGGTTGTTTTTATTTGATCCCAATATCTCCCCAATTTGGTACAATTCCAGAATATGTGTGAATGATTAGCCTCCATTTCTCCACACAATCTCCAACATTCCTGTGGGATGGAAATCTGCCTGCTTTTAATTTGAGGTGTAATAAAAAAACGTGTCAAATTCTTCCAGCAAAACTCCCTCCACATCAACGAGTTAGTTGTACTGTGGTGTATTTCACACATCCGGAACCATTCATCATCTGCTACAACTATCCCCAACTCCGCCTCCCATTTTTTTTTTATATATTAAAGTTGAATCTTTCCGAGCATCCCCCAGAGAACTATAAAATGCAGAAATGGCCTTTGTTGTTTTTTGTCCATAGAAGCTCATTATCACCCCAATTATGCCAAGTGTTTCATTAAATATTGTGGGCCTAGATTGTTTTGTATAGTAGTCCCGTACTTGCAAATACCTAAAAAAGTCTTTATTTTCTAAGCCATATTTTCCCTTAACCTGTTCAAAACTCATTAGTTTTCCATTTTTCAAAAGGGTGCAGATTGCAGTAATCCCCTTAAGCTCCCATTGTTGAAATGATTGATCAAGTCGCCCTGGTTTAAACTTTTTGTCATACCTAAACCACTTAAGTAGAAAGCATTCATCTTTACATTTATATTTTTCTATTAAACTGTGCCATGTTTCCAGAGTAAATTTAACTATTTGAGTCCTCCTGTGGACTCACCACCTGCAGAGGGTCAGTGAGGGGCTGGTGCTATGAGACTTGGGTGGCATCTCTGACTGCCACCCCCCTGACCCAGAAATGGATTAAAGGGTAGAAAATGGATGGATGGATGGATGGATTTAACTATTTGATTCATCTTATTCTTATGACTTAATGTTAGCCCTTTGTCAGCAATAAAGATTTGGACTTTGTAACCCTCAATTTCTTTTTCAATGTCCCTCCACCTTGCTTCATAGTCTGGTCTGCACCAACATGCCAGGGGTCTGAGCTGGGCTGCATAAAAGTACTCTCTTAGGTTGGGCAGAGCCATCCCTCCTTTCGATTTTGGGAGCTGCAATGTTGTGTACTTTATTCTCGGCTTTTTTCCATTCCATATAAATCTTGAGATCATTCGATCCCATAATTTGAATTTGTTTGGTGGTACAGGAAGTGGGAGAGCTTGAAATAAGTATAACAATCTTGGTAGGACATTCATCTTTATTATTTGTATTCGAGAGTAGAAACTTGTGGGCAAAGTACACCGACGGTCTAAATCTTTTTTAATTTCCTCTTCTATTTTCCCATAGTTCGTTACAAACATCGTTAAGAGTGACTTTGTCAATATTATACCTAAATATTTTAAAGTGTTTGAATTCCATTTTAATTTATATTGATCTCTAATATCTTGGGAAGGCACGTAGTTAAATGCTAGAATTTGTGTCTTGGTTATATTTATTTTGTAGCCTGACAGGTGTTCATATGATTGGAATAAATGCATTAAACTAGGAAGACCACATTCGGGATTCCGAAGGAAAATTATGACATCATCAGCAAAAAGGCCAATAATGTGTCGCTGTCCTGAAAGTGTGACACCCTCCAGATCTGGACTTTGCCTCACTGCTTGTGCTAGGGGCTCCACGTACAGTGAAAACAGAATTGGCGAGAGAACGCAGCCCTGTCTGGTTCCCCTTTGTAATGTTATTCTATCTGTTAGGCTCCCGTTCACTTTTATTCTAGCTGTAGGGTTGTGGTAGAGCGCCTTAATACACTGGATGGCCTTGTCATTGAAACCAAACTTGGTTAATACTTCATACAGATATAGCCAACTAACACTGTCAAATGCTTTTTCCTGGTCCAGACTAATTATCAGTGTGCCAAGGTTGGATTTTTGAGAATTATCAATAATGTGTAGGGCTCTTCTTATATTATCTTGCGTCTGGCGCCCCTTTATGAAGCCAGTTTGGTCTACTTCTATCAAGTCTGGTGCAAATGTTTCCAATCTTTTGCTTATAATTGAGGCATAGATTTTATAGTCAACATTAAGAAGGGAAATAGGTCTATAATTTTTGCAATGCTCCTTATCCTTCCCTTCTTTAGGTAAGATTGTGATGATGGCTTCTCCCCAAGATGGTGGGGCTATGCCCTCTTTAAGAGTCCAATTAAAACATGCTAAAAGGAGAGGCTTTAATTCTTCTCTAAACACCTTATAAAATTCAGACTGAAAACCATCGCTACCTGGTGACTTACAATTTTTTTGCTTGCTAATAGCAACCTCTAGTTCTTTGTCTGTGATCTGTGATGTAATTGTATTATTTTGGTTTTCTCCTATTGAAGGCAGATCCAGCGACTCAAGAAAGGTCCTGATTGTTTCACTATCAGCAGCTGGTGGTTGAGAATACAACCCTACATAATATTTCTTGAACTCATTTTCTATCTCGTATGGTGTATTGTGTAATCTATTGTTATTGATATTTCTTATTTTGTTAATAGCCATTGATGCTTGTTGTTTACGCAGACGTCTTGCTAACATTTTAGCTGCTTTTGGGCCAGATTCATAATAGGTTTGTTTGGTAAATCTTGCTTTCCTTTCTACTTCTACTCCAAGAATTTCATCTATTTCTTTCCTAATATTTATTATTTTTTTGTAAAATGCTTTGATTGCCAGTTAGTTTATGTTCTTCCTCCAAGGTTTTAAGTATTTTGGTCTTGTTCTTATAGGTAGCAAGCCTATCTCGTTTTTGTGCAGCTGTGAGAGCAATTAGTTTCCCTCGTAATACTGCCTTCAGA
The DNA here is from genome assembly GCA_964034765.1 of Knipowitschia caucasica. Taxonomy (NCBI): domain Eukaryota; kingdom Metazoa; phylum Chordata; class Actinopteri; order Gobiiformes; family Gobiidae; genus Knipowitschia; species Knipowitschia caucasica. The sequence goes on from OZ035826.1 coordinate 29,226,430, forward strand.
GCATCCCAAAGAATCACTGGGTTCACGTCCCCTGTCTCATTGTGTTCTATGTACTCCAGAATTTCCTCCTTAATCTTTTTAACATACTCCTCCCGGTTCAAAATACCCACATTAAGCCTCCACGCTGTATTTATTTTCCTGTTATTTAGATTAATTTCCAAACTAATCATACTATGATCCGAAACATCTGTCACACCAATCTTGCAGTCTGTGACATTGTGAGCTTCCTCTGCATTAATTATGAAGTAGTCAATTCTTGAGTAAACTGCATGAGCAGCAGAATAATGTGTATAGTCTCTAACATGCGGATTAAGTGTCCTCCAAATGTCAATCATTCCCAATTCCTGTATTATTGTATTCATTACATTTGTCATACGATGTTTAGATTTTTTAATGCTAGTTGTATCAATACTGCGGTTCAACACGACATTGAAGTCCCCTCCACACAACACCAAACCTTTAGACTCCCGTGCAACTATGTTGAATACCATTTTAAGAAAACTTGAATTACTTTCTGGTGGAGCATAGATATTAACCAATGTGATGAGTTTGTTTTCCAATTTACCTTTAATCAGCACATACCTACCCTCTTTATCCGCTACCTCTTTATACATTTCAAACTGAACTGTGTTTGCAATCAAAATGGCTACTCCTCTTTTTTGACTTTGTTTATATGAGCTATAATACATGTTTTTGTAGCCAAATCTCTTTAGTTTTTCATGCTCGTGTGAAGGCAAGTGAGTCTCCTGCATGAAAATAATTTGAGCATTTTCTTTTCTTAGTTTAGCCAAAAATTTACTTCGTTTGATTGGATTATTTAAACCATTTACATTCAAAGAAACCAGTTTTATATTGTTAAAAGGCATAATATCTGCACAGTGGAAATTTTAAACTTACCAGACAACTAAAAGTAACAGTGACCTGAACATTTGGCCAAAAACAGTCTGTCAAATAAAAATAAAAGGAAAAATAGGACTCCCAAATTGGGGTGAATCCTTTACACCCCATGTCCCCGTTGGAAGGCTGAGGGGAAAATCTCTTCACAGAGGGCCCCTCACAGGATGTGAGACGTGTCTCACGCATCCAGAGTCCAACGTAACGTTACCTTCACCCCACAGCAAGTGATTTAGAATAGATTGAAGTCGGTTAAATAGATTCACGGTTATCTTAACAAGAACACCATTGAGCAGGAAGACAATCTCCTCTCTCACCGTGAAAGGAGCGTCCTTATCCATCCCTTTCGCAGCCCTCTCAACTTGTTATATGCCGGTTCTCTGCCACTCCGTAGCTTGAGACAAACGCTCCAGTTCAGGACTCAGCTCCGCTGGGTTACGCTCCGGTACCGGCACCACGGTACCTCTTCTTCTCATCTCGATTGCCGCTTCCCGCGCGCTGCCGTAGGTACGTGCTCCCGTGTCCCAGTGTATTCGTATTTTATCCAGCGGCGTTTGGAAACGAACGCTTTTCTCTTTCAAAGCCCGCTTAATGTTTCCATATTCTCTGCGCTTCTGCACCACGTCTGTCGCGTAATCGTGGTCGAATGATATGCGCTGCCCATCATGCATTATTCTTTGTGCCCAGGCCCTTTTCAAGATACTGTATCTTCTTTGAGCGTGTATTCCTGAAAGTTTATGATTATTGACCTGGGTGGCGCATCTCCTTCTGGCTTTCGGGTCAGTGCTCTGTGGGCTCGCTGAATTCGCAGATTCATGTCCTGTGGCAGTGAAAGTGTTTTCTTCAGCAATCCGTCCATGAACTGTAGCATCGAATCACTTTCTGATCCTTCTTTGACACCATATATCCGAATGTTATTTCTTCTTGACCTCCCTTCAATGTCCGTCAGCTTACTTTGCACAATCATTTGGTTTTTCATCACTTTCGTCAATGCATCCTTCATGGCTGCGTTCAATTTCTCCGCCTCCGCGATACGTGCCTCCGCTTCAGCTAGCTTGATCTCGAGAGCGTTAGCCTTCTCAGTATTTTCAGATATACTTTGATAAACTTCACCTTTCAGCAACGCCAACTCAGCTTTCATGTCGTTTCTCAGCTCCTCTTTCATGTTCCGAAAGTCATTCTTGTTTTCAACGCGGAACTCTTGCAGATCCGTCTTTATAGCTCTTAGCATCGAGCTAACATTTTCTGCTCCATCACCTTGTTCCGTTTCTGCCATTTTCTGCCCGTTTTGTTGCGGTTCTCGTTTTCTACGACTTCTAGTCTTCACACCCCCACGCATTCCAGTCTAAATTCGAGTAACAAGGCACGGTGGTCTTGAATTGGGGGGGATTTTACCAACTTTGCTGTCGGGAGCGCTTAACTAGTCATCCATCGTGGTCGCTCGCTACCCGGAAGTCAACAAAAGTAGTTTTCAATTGAACATGCATTTCCCAAACTTGCCATGCAAGCAAGCAGGTCTAAGTTGAACAGAATATCAATAACCTACATCTCAAGAAGTAATGGGCACCTCTGCTCTATCTGAAGGTGACTTTGTTTTGGTAATTGCTGTCAGTGGGGCCTGTGTTGAAACTTAAATTGATTTGCAGTTATATTTTCTCCCCCTTGCTCTTTAAACCCATGCATCAGTTATTGCTGTATATGCTGATGCCAAGGTCATTCTCAACGTAAGAATGATTGAGTCTGACGTTAGCCCCATTGCCTCTGAATGGGCAGATGCTTCGCTGCAGAAAGTAGGTTGCCAAGTGTCTGCTTTGATAACCCAGCAGGGCAGTGGAGAGGAGCTGGCAGTATGTAGACAACTCCCAGGGAGAGAACTTTGCTGTGGGCCTGTAAGTGCATTCATTGTCTGCGTGTACAAAGCAGATCCATCCCAAAGCTTTCAGGGAACTGTGAAAGATTATTTCTTGAGGATCCACATGTTTCACTCGGGTAAGTATGAGTCAGGTCTGTGGAGATCACAGATTATATTTTGCTCTTTGGCTATATCGATGAGGTTAATATGTAATATGTGATGGTCCATTTGCTTATTGACACTAATGACGGATTTCCAATAACTCCTTGTAGGACTCAATGTTTGCTGCATGCCTTGATGTGTATACAGTATGTGTATTCATCGAAAACTGGGAAGCTGGGAAGAATAAAGGACCTTCTTTTTGTTCTTCTTCAATGTTGTGCTTTGTTTGCCACTCTTGCAATTTTTAACCGCATTTTATGTATCACAGACTAAGTTGTACCTCTTTAAAATACTTGCATGCGTAAGCCAGATCCCGTAACACCTCTGAAGCTGTGCAGGGAAGGGCCTGGTTAGCACAGTGATGGGAGACCTCTGGGAACCCCAGGTGCCACAGGGCGGCTGTGGCTGTAAAGTGCCAAACTGGAATTGTGTCCTCAGGCAAGCCATGTCACCCAAATTGCTGAGAATTAGTCTGGTGTGTGTGTGAATGGTTGGTGGTGGTCAAAGGGTCAGATGGCACATACTGGTTGCCATACTTCTGTCAGTGTGCACCAGGGCAGCTGTGGCTACAGTAGTAGTTTATCACCCCCCTCACATCCTCCGTCCCGAAGGCAGGGGCTGAGGATGTTGGGGCAGATACTTCCATTTCCCTGGCTGAGGTCACCAAGGTGGTTGGCAGCCTCCTGACTGATATCTGCCCTGACTCTCTAAAGTGTCTGGATGTCGTGGAACTGTCTTTGCTGACAAGTCTCTGCAACATCGTGGGTGGTACCTTTGAAGTGGCAGACCGGGATGGTCTACAAGAAGGAGGACCGAAGGGTGTGTTCCAGTTATCGTGGAATCACGCTCCTGAGCCTCCCCGGTAAGGTCTACTCCAAGGTACTGGAGAGGACAAGATCACAGATACAAGCGGTCAAAATCAGCTTCCTCCGCAGAGTGGCTGGGTGCTCCATTAGAGATAGGAGGAGGAGCTCAGAGTAGAGCCTCTGCTTCTCCACGTTGAGAGGAACCAGTTGAGGTGGCTCAAGCATCTGTTCTGGATGCATCCTGGACGCCTCCCTGGGGAGGCCCCGGGGAAGATTTGGGACACCCTGGAGGGACTGGTCTCTCAGCTGGCCTGGGAACCCCCTTGGGGTCCCCCCGAATGAGTATGTGTGGATAGGGAAGTCTGGGCGTCTCTGCCTAGACTGCTGCCCCCGCGGCCAGGCAACGGAAGAAGCAGAAGATAATTGATGAATGGATGGAGGGAATGGAAAATGTCATGTGAAGCGTCTTTGAGAGTCCTGAAAAGCGCTATAAAAAAACTTTAAAAATTGTCCTGTTTTTTAAGAACAGTCACACTTCACACACAATACACATCTTCCTGAATGTCTTACTAAAACATGTCTTACTAAAACATATGATTAAAATAATAGAAGTAAGTAAGTTTGTTTGTGGCTCATGGTCCATTCATATCCGACATATATTCCTATTTCCAATGAAGAGAACGCCTTGTACTACTGGCCTTGCACATAAATCTGCTTGTTCTCTTCCACTTGCTACCCCGGAGTCTTTTCTATTTGCTAAACCTTTAAAAAGCCTTTTTTTCCTGAACCGGCATGTGTGTGTCTGTCCTGCAGGCTGTGACATTGAGATAGGCATCTTTTGTTGTCAAATTAATTAGCAAGGCAGTGTGCCGGCTTTATTCAGGTTAACCCTGGCCGAAAATGGTTTAAGTCCTTGTCCTGGGAACCTTTACATCGCTATCTCAAATCCCACATGTTCATTACCTCTTTTTTTACTCTTCAGACGGAGGACTCTTGCTTACTACACTCACTAAGTGACGTATTTTTCAAACGGACAATTAATTTATTCTCAATTCAAACAAACCGCCTCAAATCTTCCTACCTTACCTTGAAATATTTCTTTTCTTCTTCCATTTTTGTTTCAAACAGATTTTCTCAAGAACAGCTCCAGCTCAAGCCCAAACATGTGTGATAAATTGATGAATTCACTAAAACATGGCTTCTTATTATAAACTTTTCAGACAGGTGTGCAAGTTGACATCCTTCATCCTCCAAAGAGTGAGAATGTTGTTCTTAGTTGTTGATCTGATATTTTGTTGTTTAAACAGTGACGTCATATACCGAGGCAGTTAGGGCATCACAGGCTGACATATTTTCATGTATATGGCTTTATCTGTCATGGTTGCAAGACGAAATGAACCCAAAACTCAGAACTGCAAACAATTGCTTTAAAATGTAATACAAAACAAATTCAGAGAAAACAACTAAAAGAAGCCAAACAGGGGACTAATGACAGACGTAAAGAAGTAATCAACAGGAAGTTGAACTAGGATTAGGTAATAATAAAACTGGAAATAAACCTAAACCATGACATTATGAATGTTGCGTGCTGCAGTTCTATATGTGCTGCTCAAAGGTGTGCAATTAAAACAGCAGGAGTTGTTTACCCCCATGATTTCAGTTGTTGAGCTTTGCTGAAGCCAAACTCTGGGAAGCGAATTATGTCAATTGAGCTCCCACCTTTTCTTCAGTCTCTCCAGTATAGAACATTGGGAGTACAGAGGTTTGTGGGATATGCGTGATGTATTGTGGACGCTCAGACATATGCTCGACACATGACAACCTCTGAGGTCTGTTTAAAAACATTTCTAGTTAAATGGATCTGTTTTGTGTTGAGAATGTCATTTCTTTTTGTCGTAAGACTGCAAATTGTGCAAAAATACGGACCACATTGAACTGTTAGACATGTCCATTGAAATGTTTAAAGAAGGACACATTATGCATTTTAAGTTTTTTTTTCTGAAATTCCTTCTGAAAGTAGATTACACTCAGTTAAAAAAAACTATTAATTGATATCATAGGTTTTTGTATGTGTACAGTAAGTGCCAAAAATAGAGGTCGAGATTGAAATTTTAACTTGTGATCTTCTGCACTTGAAGCATGTTTTCTGCCTCCACATTACTGCACAATAATTGATATATAATTATATCACGGTGTCTGAGTGGCTAGCACTCTCGCCTCTCAGCAAGAAGGTCCTGGGTTCGAATCCCGGTGGGAACAAGGTCTTTCTGAGTGGAGTTTGCATGTTCTCCCCGTGCCTGCGTAGGTTTCCTCTACCACTAAAAGCATGCTCACTAGGTTTAATCCTCCAGCTGTGGTAGTCCTGACCAAGCCGAGCATCTACATCTGGAGATGGGGACCCGGGCGCTGTTACTACAGCGACCACTTTGTAAGCCTTCGCGGCATCAGGATGGGTCAAATGCAGAGGATGAATTTCCCTAAGGGGATTAATAAAGTGCACCTTTACCTTATTTAGAATGACCTATGAAGACTGTGCTGTATTTATTATTACCGTTCCCAATATTAGGGGATTTCTTGGACTTATCTGCTCAACCTTTTCATCCCATCCATACACCAACATCTTAAAAATAGTTATGTGTTTAAGTGGTCTGCATGGCCAGCTATTGTACCTAACCCCAGAGACTCACCACTATAGTGGGCAGTAATAATCAAAGCTTGAGCCGAGGGGAATGAAAACAAGGGCGTGGATAAAGTGGAGATTCTCTTTTATTTGCTGCATGGACCTGCTGTGCTCCTCCATAAGGCCAGGTAAGACCCACATTATGAGAGGAGCTCAGAGGCAGAGCCCTGCTGGTGCCACCTGGATTTACACAACCAATCATATCACTCCAGTCATTCTTTTCTGGAAACATAAGGTGGATTTTTTATGTTTCCTTTTTTGGGCTGCACACACCACAATAACACCTAAAAATGAAATACATATAAGTTATTTTAATTTGCATGTACATGGTAGGGATGTCTGTCAAATTTGTGGTCACTTAGGAAAGATGTTGACTGCCAATACTATTGCATTACACAAGGTATACAGTATTTTCTCTGAAAGGCCGCCTTATTATGTGGAGGACCTGCTTTCAAGTATTAACCATTTAACCATTTTGGAAAAATATACCGGTAACACTTTTTAATAATGGTACATGAGTTCATGCATGATTTTCATGAACTAATTAACCAATTAATGCATGATTTCATGATACATTATTGCATTAATTTTTTAATTCACTGAAGGCTACATCAGTTAAAAAACGTAGCAACAACATTGACTTACTGAGCAAGATTGATACCTAAAAGATGAAAACATCCATTTATTTTATGGATTATGTATCCATGTAATGTTTTTATCTGTGTATAGGGTTAGGGTTGGATAAAGTATCTTAATATTTTATTTACCTACAATGAGTCATGAGGTGCTGGGGGTGAGTCTGTGACCTGCTTCCCTGTCCAGCTCTGTGGCCTGTTACACGTTAATTAAATTTCTCTTCTGTCTGTGCGAGTTTTCGATCTGGCTGTCACTCTCGTTTGCTTTGCCCTCATCTCGTGCCATAGCACTGCTGCCAAAGGATTTTGGCGTGACTGCTTTTGCAAAGTTGGGCTGAAACACACAGGATATCAAAGAGACATTGTCGGCATGATGTCTGCGCAGTGGGAGCTCTGCTCAACAGGGAGAATCTCGGTTGTGTTTACGAAGATAAAGATTGTTAAAGGGTGAAATGAAGTAGGAGAGGGCTAAGGTGTGTCCAAACACTGTTTTAACAGCTTCAAAGCGTTGGGTCAAGAGCAGCACAGGGAGATGTGCCTGTTTGCACTGCTGATAAGAACAGACCTAATGTGACAGTTTGTCCGCTCGCACTCACTGTGGACTCACTCACACATCTGCAGCACAGAGGCATTCTGGGAGAGCTTGGCTGGCAGATTACATCTCTGTCTGATCTGCAAAAAACATGACTGCTCCCTCCTACTGGTCACAGAAAAAAAAAAATACAACCGACACACTGACAGCTTACAACAAACCGAGACAACAGATAAAACACAAAAAGCCTGTACAACTTATGGGTGCTTGTTCAAAGATCTGGTGATTTTTTCTCTCATTATCGGTTGTCAAAATCATCATTAGGAATAAACTGTGGGGCCAGAAATAAAAACAACATTTGTGCAGTGAGATATGATCCGAGATATAAGGCAAAGCAGTGCAGAGAAGGGAGGAGACTCTGACTGTTGAGTCAAAGTGTGTGGGTTGATAATGAGTGCAATCTGCATTTAGATGAAGTCAGAATATTTATCATGACTCTGATTGCACACAATAGAGCCTTTGGAGCAACGATTGCAGCAGTTATTCGAGTACAAGGTTCTGAGCTTAGACAACTATAATCGTTATTCAAAGCTTAATATAGCCAATTTACTCTTTATGTGTATAGTCAAAAATAAAATGCAACACATAGGGACATGGAATCCAAGAAGAACATAGCGAGTTTTCATCAGGTTTAATCTTGATCCGCGTAGCTAAGAAAGCATTACGACTTTTAATGTGCCACTCCTGCATTTCCTGTCTTATCTCCTTGGGGTAGACCATGGCCAGGAGTAGAACCATTGCCTATAGTGTAAATTAAATACTACAAAATGTAAATTCTTGTGTCTATTTTATGATTGTAAATTCAGTTCCTAACTTTCCTCACCTAATAGAAAGTAAGTAAGTTATCTTTTCCTTTGTGAGATGCTGACCCGAGCCTGACCATTGCAATTAGGGGAAACTGGAGCACCTGGAGGAGACCTAGGGGCGGCACGGTGGCTGAGTGGATAGCACTCTCGCCTCTGAGCAAGAAGGTCCTGGGTTTGAATCCCTACCACTAAAAACATGTACAATAGGTCTGGCATGCGCCTCCTGTACTGGCGACCCCGTTCCCATCTCTGTGTGGAGTGAGAGGACAAATGCCCAAAAATAACAATTGTAAACCGCTTTGTGACTCTGGTCTGTGAAAGGCGGTATATAAATAAACAGTGCTTACTTACCTACGTAGACACAAGGAAAACATGAAAACTCCACACGAACCCAGAACCTTCTTTTTAATACCTTCAACATTGTAAGCCAGTAAAAGCAAATGTACATCTGTCTGGATGAAAAATAGATAAACTTCATATGAAAGATATATTTTTTTTGGATTAAGATAAAGCCTGAATGTAAATTAGGAACAGTGTAGATGATGGTGTGCTCTATAGTCAAGTGAGAGAATGGCAAGTCTCTTCAGAGCTCTGTGGACACATGCATTTTCCAAGAACACTTCCAAAATACCATCGAGATAAGATACAGAGTGGTATTTAAAGGGTTACGTAACCTTTCAAAGATTGGAAGCAAAAAGAAACAGATAAAATGTGTGTTTATGGTTTTTATCCTTAAAACAGATTCATTCAATGACATTTCCTTTCCAGAATATGCTTACCGTGGTTTATCACTCATACCATTTGCATTGTCCAAAATGCATCATATTGTAAACTCTCTTCCTTTCTGTTCATTTCACCTTTCGAACCAGTTTCCTTTTTATTTCTGCTGCTCTTTCCTTCAGCCGTGCGTGTGGTTTGTCTCTGTTGTCACTCATTGGAGAGAGGTGCAGACATGGAGCTGTCCACAGGGGGTCACGCACACAGGTCAGGGCTCAGGGGCCGGTGACAGCTCACGGCTTATTATCCAGCGCTGAAAAAGGGAACAAATGAGACTCCCGCTGTGGTGGGGCAGCCCAGGCTCCAGAGGGAAGCTAATAGTCAGAGAGGGCATCAGTCTTCAGCTCAAAGGGAGAGCCAAACAATCAATGCAAATATATCATTCACTGTATTTGGGAATAACAAACATTTTATATATGATTTTTGCACCAGGAAGGCCGTTCAACTTGTTTGTTAGTTTAAATAGATGTGTTCGTATATGAGTGTAAATAAACAAATTCACATGCCGTGGAAGTGATCAGCACCATGGAGAGCTCTCGCAACTGCATTCATAGTGCAGTAAATATCAAAGAAAAGAAGGTATGCTTTGGGAACACCCTAGACAACCCTAGTGTGTTTTTCCTACCATGATGACACTCTTGATAGTCCTCATAATAAACAATAATACCTATAGTTAAAATACATGAAATTGCAGATTTTGTATTCTGTATTGTTGTACATGAGACATCAGTCAGCACAGTTTCAGTTACATATTTGTTGACACTTCACACCATCTATCTTCAGCTTACCTGATTCAGAGTTCTTTCCTTCTTACCTCTGAGCTTGTTTTGACAGCAGTGTTGCCCCAGAGTACCTGAAGAAAACATTTCTCTTCCAGCGGAGGATGTAGGGCCATAGAATGAGAGGAAAGCAATGGCTGCACTATTAAGAAATAGCCTCTAAACCACATGTGACAATAGCCCAGATTGTTCTTGAACCCAATTCATTGAGGTAAAGTGGCCATTTGGAGCCCTGCTGGGGAACTGGTGTTCAAGGGGGAATATAGAGCAGGTGATATGTTTTGTTTTACCAATGCACCACACACACAATGATGTGGGGCACTGTTAATTTGTCCTGTTTTATACTTCAGAAAATACAAATTACTCTCTGTTTCAATGAGGGCTAAAGCTCAAGTTACATTTTTCATAAAACATGACTATACATTAAAGTCACACACAAAGAAAGTGGCCTTACATACTAGGATTGTGACGATATATCGATATGGTGATGTATCGTGATACTTTCTCACGCGATCGATAATAATGTAAAAAACCAAGAGCTGTAATACAATCAAAGTGAGAGTTTATTCATTAATAAATGTGACATATACAATGAATAACCGATACCGATACCACCGGGCAGCCGTCTGAAACCGTCTACCACAAGAGAGGAAATGACGGACATTTAATAGACCAGAGTAAACAAAGACATATCTACTCTTGATATTACACAAATGAAGTCAGTATTGATATGTGTTGCTCAAGACTCCTCTGTACGCTTCCTTACTCTGATACAACTCTGATACTAATAATCTTCTTTGACCTGAACATATTGTTCTATGACCCAGATATTGCCACAGAAACACATATTCATTTATCAGCTGACCTTGCTGCCAACAGACCATATGTGCTCTATTTGAATCCAGAGTTGAGAATTTGTTAATAACTCACACTTCGTGTTTATTCAGATTGCTTGACTAAAGGATTTCTATAACAGTATATTTCTGACCAATATATCGATAATCGTCATATCGTGATATAATCGTTATTGTGAGCTTTGTATCGTGTATCGCATCGGGAGGTACCCTGAGGTTCCCACCCCTATTACATACAGTGTTGTGAAGAAGAATTCCTACTCCATGAACTTTTCACATTTTACAGCCACTGACATGTTTAAGCAACCCTTTTTCTCTTTTTCTGTGAGAGGCAAACACAAAGTAGAAGAGAAATGTCAAGTGAATGTACAATTATACATTTTCTTGTTTTGTTTAATACAAAATCTATCTATTTGCATCTAGATGAATGAGGAATGGTCAACAATCGACCTTCCCAGAGAGTCCACTTGAGTGTAAGCTATAATTACAGCTAATCTGCGATAGACTCAGAGAATATATCAGGTATATCAGTCATTAACTAGCATCATGAAGTCTGAAGAACCCTTCAGAAAAGTCAGTATAGGGTGAGGCTGTATGTTTGCGTGTTTTTGTGTGTGTGTTTAGGAATTCAAGGCGAAGATATCACTCCATATTACTATACTCTTAACACCTGAAACTCAACTCTTGAATCTCTGCAATCCATACCTAACTGAACAGTGCCTTTTTTCTTCTTTTTTTTTTTCACCGAAGGCATGACACAGGTTCTATTCCTCTGCTCTTCTGAGTTCCCTTTCATTTCACAGGCTTTGAGGCATAATAAAGAGCACTGAAGCTACTATATTGGCAATCCCACAAATCTGCTTCTGCCTCAATATTTAATGAGCTGGGTAAATTAGGCATACAAAGCAATCTAGTGAGCCACTCCGCATACAGTAGCTGAGGCTGAATCCACCCCTCACATGGCCCACTTACACTCCTGAGAGTGTATAAACACCCTTTATAATGTCAACTTTCTCAATACAAATGTATGTATATTATGTAAATGTATTAAATATTTACTGAACCTTGACTAGCAAGTGAAGCAATTTTTTTTGTCTTTTTTAATATATATGCTGTATCTTACCGGTGGTATAGCACATACTTTTATCTCTTTTTTTAGGTCCTCCTTTGCTTTTTTCCATCCATTTTAGAAGGCATGGGGAATTATTAGTATTCAATATCTTGTTTGATTATTCCCTCATAAACTAACAAGATGTGTCTCTTTTTAGCACCTTCTTTCATCCAAAGACAGTGCTAAAACTCTTTCATGGGTCTGACTTTGTGGTGCTTCCGGCTGTGTGGGATTGAATTCCTCTTTCGATGTATGCTTATGCAAAGACTTGTGTATCTAAGTATGACGATGTAGTCTGGCAGAGAAATCCCTTTGTTTAAATATGAGATCCCTGAGTAAACACAGACTTCATGCATTAATACTGCCACTCATTCATCTTAAGCGCATTTCAGTCCTAATTCATTATATTTACACACACACACACACACACACACGCACACACACACACATACACACACACACACTGATGCAAACTCACACGCACAAACAGAAATGCAAGAATCAGCCAGATATGATTGCAGGTGTAGGGCAACTCGCTCGTCCTGCAGCACATACTCACGTTTGCCGCCTGCCTTGGCACCTTCAGACCCCCCATGGCGCCGGCCGTTGGCGGTTGTGTCATGCTCTGACTGACCCATCTGTTTTCATTCATTAGAACAGGATCTGCTCCTCTGTTCTTCTGACTCCTTTTCACGTGGCGCTGCACATTGTAATCAAACAGGCGTGGTGGAATCAAGTTCTTCTATGGCTGTCCTTCCTTTTATTATATTTACTCTGTTTCCCTGGGAACACACTGTGCAATGAATCATTCCCAGCTAATGTGCAAATTTATTATCTTTGGACATTGAAATGAAAGAGGACGTATGCCTCTCCTCACAAGTTCACTCAAATTCAGTCCAATATTTCTATCTATATACAGCCATATCAATGTGTCATATTATTTTGAAACATGCACTTACAACTCACAAATACACACACATACGCACATACACACACAGACACACACAAAAACACACACTCACATAAAGTCACATCAGATAGGTTAAATGGGTAAAACTATGATGAAAATTGGGCTGCAGAGCAAGTAAGGAGTTGTCTGCACCAGGAGCAGAGAGCCACAGGGGGCGATACTGGACCCAGAGGAGAGTGGAGGCCCCAGACCTCCACCAGGTTCAGGAGCCAGCCCCCCCACAGCGCCCACAGAGAAATGTACCAAGTGCATTTTAAGAAACTCACCTACATAATAAATAGGACAAAAATTCTTTTTTCAATATTTATTTATTTTATTTTAGCCCCCCCCACTCCAATTTGACCCTTGTTTTTCCCAATTTGGTTGTGAATATTTAGTTTTAAGTCAATAAAATTAACCCCCACCCCCCCCATTTAATTCTTTTTTTGAGTTCTTCAAAGCTAAAGCCATATCATAAAAATCTGCATTTCTACAATATGCCATATTACATCTAAATATTACATTATGCCATGCGATATGTAAATGAGCCTTGTTTTTCCCAATTTGATTTTCAAATGTCTAGGATTTTTGTCTTTTTTGTTGAATTTTATGAATATAACTTTCATCTTTTTTTTTTTTTTTTTTATGCTTGTTGTTTTTAGTCTTAATTGTGTTTTTGATGTTCCCTGCCCTTCTGCGGTGACCTCCTACAGTAAGTGAAGGTGACCTCAGGCAGAAGTGATGTGCTCTTAAGACGCTGATCTGAGGTATGCTCTCAGAGGACCAGGCGACACTCTGCTCCTCCTGATCCGGAACATTTTAAACACTCGAGAGAAGAAGCGTCCTGGTCGTCGGCCTCGGCCCTTGTCACTGAAGTCTTCCAGCTGGATGTTCAGATTTCTCACCACTGCCTCCACAAACCAGTCACTCTGGAGCAGGGCTGAGGAGATGGATCCCAGCTCTTCCTGGAGACTTCTAGCCGCCTCTTTAGCTCCGGCTTTGAGGTCTTTGGTCTTCAGGTCTGTTCTTTGGGGCATGGCGACTCTTTGCTCCACCTCACGCAGTCGCAAAATAACTTTTCCTTGTTCCCTAATGTCCAGGGACACGGGGGATTTTTCCAAGAGCTTTCGGATCATAGTTGAAACCATTAAGTGAGCAGCATCGGAGCTGAAGTCCTGAGTCTCTGGTGGGATGGTTTTCTCCGGTGGACTGACAGTTTTTGAAGGACTGCTAAAGTCCTGGAGGTTTGGAGTTTCTGGAGCTGGAGATACTTGGATAACCTCAGGTGTGTTACGGTCCTGCACCAGACTCACAAGGTCCAGGGACAAGGGACGATCCACTGGACTGTCCTGCTCAGGAGAAGTGGGGGCCACAGTGCAGAGGGTCTGAACCAGATCCTCATCAGGGACAGGCTCCTCTGTGATTGGCTCCTCTTTGATTGGCTCTTCCGGGACCAAATCCTCAGAGATAGGCTCCTCTAGGATTGGAATCTCCAGGATTGGATCCTCTAGTATTAGTTCCTCAGAGACACTGGCTTCTGGGATAGGGTCCTCTTTGATTGTCTCCTCTGAGACAAAATCCTCAGAAAAAGGCTCCTCTAGGATTGGTTCCTCAGAGACAGGGACCTCTGGGATTGGCTCCTCTAGGACAAACCCTCAGTGACTAGATCCTCAGAAACATTCTCCTCTAGGAATGGATTCTCTAGAATTGGCTCCTCTAAGATTAGTTCCTCTAGAATTGGCTCCTCAGACACAGGCTCATCTAGGATTGGTTCCTCAGAGGCAGGGACCTCTGGGATTGGTTCCTCAGAGGCAGGGACCTCTGGGATTGGCTCCTCAGAGGCAAGGACCTCTGGGATTGGCTCCTCAGAGCCAGGGACCTCTGGGATTGGCTCCTCTTTGATTGGCTCCGCTGGGACAAAATCCTCAAAATCCTCCTTTAGGATTTGATGATCTATGATTGGGTCCTCTAAGATTGGCTCCTCAGAGGCAGGCACCTCTGGCATGGTCTCCTCTAGGGCCGGTGGGGACCCCTCTCTCTGGGATGTATGTGTTTCTCTCTGGGTTGGTGCGACAGTATCTTTAAACTTCTGCCTGGTCTGGAGCTTCTCTGTCTCACGCAGTTTGAAGACCCTCTGCTGGAAGAGGAGCTCCTCAGAGGGCGACAGCTGAGGGTTGTCTAGCTCCATCTGCTCTTTGAACCCCATCATGTGCAGCATCGCCTCTGCTGCCTCGAGCTTGGCCGTCTTCTTGTTTGGATCCAAGCCCTGACAAGTCCTTTGGTCCACTCTGACCTCCATACAGAACTCTGATGCTCTGTAGCCACAGTGTCGGAAGCCGACCACTCTGTACTCGGCCGGCCTCTGCTTCCGCATCATCAGGATTTCTGCCAAGGCACTGATGGGGTCTTTCTTGTAGAAGAAGTAGACCCGCTGTGATGGGTCCACCAGCTCCATGTGGGGTTTGGACCAGTATGGAGTCACGTCCTCTGGCAAAGGACGCTTCTTCAGCTGATGCAACACCACCTTAGCTGCACCTAGCTTGGCCTTTTGTTTGGTGGGGCCTGCGCCATGCCCTACCAGGTCCCCCACGACCAGCTCTATGTGGAAAGTCGGTGCATGGGAAGGGCCTTCTTTTCCCATCTCATTAAACTGCAGCTGCAGGTGGTGCAGACATGCCAGTTCGTACAGGAGGGACAGGTCAGTCTTGTGGACTTCACTGGGGTGTTGCATGTTGTCTGTGTTTGTGCTTGCTTCTGTTTCTATATTGTGCTAAAATAATACACCGTAATAGGAAAGATATTATCGAAGCCTGTTTTCATCTTTCTGACACAACCTTTTAATTCCAACATTCTGGAATGACATCACAAAGAGAAGTTTGGTTGCCATGACAACATAGCAACCGTCGTCAGGCAGGCACATAGAGTGACTTCTCTTTGAAAATGTCCTGTTGTTTTTATCCTGTATAATGTTTAATCACATTGTTGTTTCTGTAATAAACTAATAATAACAATCATTTTGTCGATGGTGCATGTCTTGAAAACTCTGCCACCGCTGGCGCTCACTCAGGACTGTCTGTGTTCAGGACATTCGCGTGAGCGCCCCCTGCAGGTTCTTCTGTAACATTCAACAGTTCTCAACGCAGTCAGAGGTCTGGATGAACATCACATTTCATCCGTTCGACATATCAAGACGAGTGTAATGTGGATCTGTGTCACACTTACTGAAGAGTCATGTCCTGGTTTTGCTTTATGTTCTTCATGAGAAAATTCCCAAAAGCAGAGTCAGTCATACAGGCACACACTCACACATTCACACAAACACAGACACGCACAAACACACACACACGCACGCACACGTTTTTGTTACCTGGTGGGTCCCTAAGACAGGGCCGTTCCATATCAGACATGGTTTTAACTCCTAAAATCTTGCTTTATTTTCGCCAATACTGGGGTTACTTTAGAAATTTTTTTACTGGGACTACTTTAAGTAATACAAAACAGTCAATAGAAAACAAACAACTCTTTTAAAGGAATTTTATTTTTGATTTTTTTTTCGAATTGCAGTGATTCTATTTTTGACATAGAATTTAATGCCACTCCATGTCCGATGTCTAAGGTCATCTGGTGAGGCATTAATGCAGGCCAGGCCAGGCCAGGCCAGGCAGTGAGACTTCCCAGGGACTTTTCCAGTCTGTATGAAAGGCGTCATGGTCTTCTCCACAGCCTTCACCTCAGATGCAGACCATGGCTTTCTCTAACGTTCTAGGGAGAGAAATAAAAATATATTAGCAATATACTACTCCCAGGGTTAGGGCCAAGCAGCCTGGCTGTAATCCCCCACCTGGTACACTTACCAGAAGGGGCACTGCCACTACCATGGGGTGCATCTGGATGAATGGTTGAAGGTTCTCCGCTTGAAGTTTCTTTTAGCCCGTCCGTTTGTGAGAGGATCTCTACTGCTCTCCCTGTCGCACAGAAAAGAAAAATACAAGTGGCCTTTAGGGGAAAAAAATTATACATATTTTAATAATATCAAGAATTACCTTCAGGCTCAATTTGTATCTGGTCGAGGCTCTTTCCTTTGAATTCCGTCACTCTTCCCTGCTCCATGGCCATTAACACTTTGCTGATTTTGGCCAGCTCCAGTGTCCCCTCTGGTAGTCTGTAATATTGCCTGTGGATGCGAATGTCATGGCCGAGGAAGTTGGCAAGTATGTCCATTTCATTCTCTTTCATATTGAGAACTGTAGACATAGTAGCTATGTGCTTTCTAAGTTTGGTTGAGGATAGCATCTCTGGATGCACCGCACCACATTCTTTGGCTACCTGCCGTAGGGAGTCTGATCCCCTGATGTGGGTGTCTGCGCCCGGGCGGGAGAAGAAGTATGGGTTATGGTCAGAGATGGAACAGGCCCTTCTGTTCTCCACCAGCACCTCCATCCAAGCAATCATTTCAGGAGTCAAAAGAACCGGCACTTTCCGACTTCTTTTCCCTTTAATTTCAATGCGTTGAAAATGCTGACACAGCTTTTTCTCAAGTTGGGACAGTCCCAGAGCAATGTCAGAATGGATCCCAGTCTTACTTCTTAAGGTAAACGCTGTCAGTGGCATCTTTGAAACCTCACCTTCCCTTCTTCGATTGAAAATAATGACCTCACAAAGAGTCAAAACTGCCAGTTTAGACCAATGCTTAGACGTTGGCTCACTTATTAGGGTTTGCACATATTCAGGTCGACATACCTCAATATGTGCATGCATGGCTCTAACGTCCTCAGTCAGAGGGAGCAGGTCCGGAGTGTTCCACTTGGCTTGCCGGAGGGTCTGTAGGGCAGCAGAAGAAACACAGACGTCCCACCTCTTCTCAAAAAGCAGCCGGCTTCGTTGGAGGTTTTTAATAAATAGTTCATCAACACAATGCTCCATTTTTGAGTCACATTCAAGAATATCTGCTTTCTGAGGCTATGGCCGAGTTTGAGGGCCAAGGATGGAGTCTTGTATTGATTTGTTTCCTCATCATATCCAGCCACAGACCTGACTGCATCAATCACATGGTTAAAGTTGGAAGGAATAAAGAAATCCTTCATTGTTTTCAGTTTCCCTGCGGTTTTTGCTTCGTTAATTAACCTACCGACTTCTCTCATTTTCTGCCTAATGTAATCATGCTTAGTCTTATCATGCCCGTGTTTTAAGTACAGGTGCTCTCCGAGTCTCAGAATCCCCTTTTCTGCTTTGACAACACCCGTGACCTCATCCTGATGCATTGCCCAAATTAAAGACCACAGCTTTTTGCTGATGCCCTCCGGTACAGGCTGGGCTAGGGAGCAGAGGGACTGGACCCTACTTCTACCTGGTTTAGCCTGGTTTAGCCTGGGCATCTTTCTGTGAAAGCCGGCACCTGGCCACATGCCTCCACAGCGACTTTCGCTTAAGCAATGCCCCACAGTCTATACAGTGCAAAAACTCACTGGATTTAACTGGGGAATTTGGCTGTTTAGCTGGGACTAAAGTTCCAATGCCGGCCTTTAAAACCTCAACATTGTGCTCACGGTTTCCACTATTCCTGATCAAATCAAACTGAAGTTTACGTGCTTTAGATTTCACAGGTAGAGCCAATGCTCTGGCTACGTCACTTTCATTTCCATGTTTTCTAGTCAAATGACGGGACATTTTGTGGCAGGACATTGAACAGTAGAGGCAGAAGTGTCTCTTGCTGTAAACTCTGCCCCCATTTTTCTTCTTTTGCAGCTGCATGATAACAATCTTATTTGCCTTTGGTTCGTCACTTTCCGAGTCTTGAAGAAAAGTGTTTTTGATTTTTCTTTTTCCATACTTTTTTACAGGTTTCTTCTTGACAGTTAAATCGTCAGAATCTGAGTCGACTTCATCAATTAGGGACTCTTGACTAAGCTGCACAAACAACTAATAATTAGTAATAATTCTATATAACAATTTGAAGTCATGACTTGTAGTCAGCACTTACCAGTGGTTTGTAAGCGTGCGCTTCAGTGTGCTGCTCTGTGATTGGCTGCAGCCTAATGAACCACACACTTGCACCTTTTCTAGCCTGACACCTGATTTCCTCTGTTGTGCTGCTCCATGATTGGCTCCAGCCTCTGTTGTGCTGCTCCATGATTGGCTCCAGCCTCTGTTGTGCTGCTCCATGATTGGCTCCAGCCTCTGTTGGCGCTCCATGATTGGCTCCAGCCTCTGTTGTGCTGCTCCATGATTGGCTCCAGCCTCTGTTGTGCTGCTCCATGATTGGCTCCAGCCTGCTGGACTGAAATTGCCCCAGTGTGCCCCTCCTTGATATCCCGCAACCCACCACCAGGGTTCCGACACATAACACACTTTTTTCAGGAAAGTAAACCTCCAGGGGTCCTTTCCATATTTTTACAGAGACTGCATAAGGACCGTTAGAAAAGCATTACCCATTGATTATTAAGCTTGGACCAGTGGGGTCCGGTGTTCGGGCCCCACCACGTAAAACCAGTCCCCATGACGTGAGTGGAATCTCAGGTTATGGACCCCACCAGGAGTTGAAAACAAGTGCACACACACACACACACACACACACACACACACAGAGACACACTGTAGTGTCTGCTATTATAACTTCTACAGATACAGCATGTATCTTCAAAATGTGTTGGGAACATTTGGGTCAAAATGGTAGAAGCAGCTGACTCTAATGATCCCTTTCTCAGTCATGAGGCAGACGTGTCAGCAGCACTAATGTTAGGACAATGCACATGGCTGTCCTTAAATGTATGGTTTGCTTTTACTGGATCTTGTGACTGTGTCTTATTACTTCTTCAACTAAACTATAAGATCCTAGTCCTCTGTGTGCACGGGGTCAGTCATGCCATCCTCATTCTCAGAGCTGACCCAGGCTGAAAGCGCTAAGCCTGAATTGGACTTGATGTATTCTGATTATGTCATTAAACTCTTTCTTTAATACATAACTCAGTGCATTCCTTCTCCAACACTATACTGGTTTGTGCGGGAAACCCCATCTTCTGCTGATGAGAAGATACAACAACACACACACACACACACACACACACGCACACAGACACACACACACACACACACACGCACACACACACACACACACACACGCACACACAGACACACACATACACACACACACACACACACACACTCAGACACACACACACACGAACACACACCTTGAATCATACCAGCAACATACACAGATTACTCACATGGTCCCGTATGAATCCTCATTAGTCCTACTGGTTAGATCCGTAGCTTTTTGGCCTCAGTTAATGTAAGACATGTGGCTGATCTCCGCTGCAGGTACAGCCGCCCGTCCTGAGTCCAGCTCTCAGCTTGTCCTTTTTTACGCAGTTCCAGTGTTTTTGCTGCCTTTGCAGTCAGACTCTGGAGAATATGCATGTTTGGTGATGATCCTTTGAGCCGTTTCTTCGCCTTATAAACCAAGTCTCTGATGGTACAGTGGGAAAACTTCACGATAACTCCCCGTGGTTTATTCCTGTTGGCTTTAGGTCCAAGGCGACGGCTCCTGTCCATGTCCCCGGGTCTCACGTCGATGTTGAGATTGTGTTGAATAATCCCCATTGCAACTTGATCAGTGTTTTCACGGTCATTTTGTGGAACTCCGTAGACTACAAGGCACTAACACCTGGAGGACTGCTCTTGCTCATCCAAAGTGTCCCAATGTCGTTGTACTTGTTTTCTAGATCAGTTTATCAACAGTATTTTACCAGTCAAACTTCAATGAGTCTGACTCCGCGATGGAGTCAGTGATGGCCCGCTTTAGGCTCAGTCAAGGAACCCACAGAGAGTTGACTGATTTTGTGAATGAAGTCTCAGTCTTGGAATAATGCATCCATTTGTTTGCTGACTGTGTGTTTGAAGGAATCGCTCCAACTGTTGGGGTCCATCCGCGGAGGCCCTCGCTTTAATCTTGTCTTGTTTCATAGTGTTTGTGACGCGCCTCGGGAGTTTACCGCACCACGCCAAAATAATAACCATCCTCAAGGATTTACACTTGAAGGTTGAAAGACAGCGGTCAGATGGAGGTTTATGCTCTGGGGCAGTGTCTCCCAAAGTGGGGTCCGCTGGGGCCCCCTGGTGGGCCGCGGGGGTACTGCAGGGGGGCCGCGAGAGGTCATCTTTGGGAATGGCTGCTCCATGGCCTGCACAGAAGAGGCACGAACACAAAGATTTAGTTAAAGTAGTTCTAGAATTGAATATGCTGCTATCCAGAATATATAACTACAATATGTGTTTATAATATCTCTGGTGTTCATTTTGACATTAGTTCAGATGAATTATGTTAAAAAAACGGCTTTGAAGTGGCACCTTTTCACTTCCGCATAGAAACGCTAGGGGGCGCCAAAATGGCGGCGATGACGTAGGAGAAGGACCTCTCACAGCAGCAGCAGCAGTCTGGGCTGAATCTGTAGGAGGTTTCACTGTCATCTGAACAAGGTATAAACATATTTACATCAGTTTTGTACATAATAGTGTGCAACTCTTTTAACCTTTTAGCCTTATTTGTGAGATTCAAGCTAATTAGTGTTGGCCAAGTTAGCTAACTCTACTTGATATCATAAAACATGCTAACAAGGCTAATATTCGTGTTTACATTATGCCAGTCTCACTTTGCCTTAGATTTATTTACCACAATGTACATTGTAATATCCATAAATGCTAACACCTATTAACGGTTTAATTAGCATTTTTATCAATGATTGCATCACATGTAGTCTATGTTTTCAACTTCTGCAGCTTTTTGTTCATAAAAGTAAAATATTTATTTAATTCAAGTTATTTTGATTATTATATGTTATAATGATTATTATTATTTATGGATATTACAATGTACATTGTAGTTCTGTGTCTAAGTTGTGTGTCTTAGTTGTGTGGCTTAGTTGTGTGTCTTAGTTGTGTGGCTTAGTTGTGTGTCTTAGTTGTGTGTCTTAGTTGTGTGGCTTAGTTGTGTGTCTTAGTTGTGTGTCTTAGTTGTGTGGCTTAGTTGTGTGGCTTAGTTGTGTGGCTTAGTTGTGTGGCTTAGTTGTGTGTCTTAGTTGTGTGTCTTAGTTGTGTGGCTTAGTTGTGTGTCTTAGTTGTGTGTCTTAGTTGTGTGGCTTAGTTGTGTGTCTTAGTTGTGTGGCTTAGTTGTGTGTCTTAGTTGTGTGTCTTAGTTGTGTGGCTTAGTTGTGTGTCTTAGTTGTGTGTCTTAGTTGTGTGGCTTAGTTGTGTGGCTTAGCTGTGTGGCTTAGTTGTGTGGCTTAGCTGTGTGTCTTAGTTGTGTGTCTTAGTTGTGTGGCTTAGTTGTGTGTCTTAGTTGTGTGTCTTAGTTGTGTGGCTTAGTTGTGTGTCTTAGTTGTGTGGCTTAGTTGTGTGTCTTAGTTGTGTGTCTTAGTTGTGTGGCTTAGTTGTGTGGCTTAGTTGTGTGTCTTAGTTGTGTGTCTTAGTTGTGTGTCTTAGTTGTGTGGCTTAGTTGTGTGTCTTAGTTGTGTGGCTTAGTTGTGTGTCTTAGTTGTGTGGCTTAGCTGTGTACTTAGTTTTGTGGCTTAGTTGTGTGGCTTAGTTGTGTGTCTTAGCTGTGTAGCTTAGTTTTGTGGCTTAGTTGTGTGGCTTAGTTGTGTGTCTTAGTTGTGTGTCTTAGATGTGTGTCTTAGTTGTGTGGCTTAGTTGTGTGTCTTAGTTGTGTGTCTTAGTTGTGTGGCTTAGTTGTGTGTCTTAGTTGTGTGGCTTAGTTTTGTGGCTTAGTTGTGTGGCTTAGTTGTGTGTCTTAGTTGTGTGAACCCAGTTGTGTGAGAGAGTATTGGTTGTTTGTGTGTTTGTGACACTTTGTTGTGTGTTTATTGTGTATTTTGATAATCTTTGTGTAGTTTTAAGTCCAGTGATTTTGAGACCGTGACTTTGGTTTCTGTGGCACATTTTGTTCAGTCACCATCAGTGCAGACTCAACTGGTCTCTGGCGCCCTCTGGTGTACAAGCCACGCTACAGCACTGAGACAGTCTTTACAAACAATCACTGGCCTTAAAGCATGAATGTAGAATCTACTGAAGACAGCAGGAGCGGGTCTTCACACTGAGGGAAAGAGAAGCTTCTGAGTCCTTCTTCACAGGGACAAACATCTCTGTGGAGGATGTGTTTCCTTCAGGACCTGAGGCTGGAGCAGTGGAGGACCCTGCAGTAAAGATAAATGTCTTTGTTGTGGATCAGATGGAACAGTTGCAGACGCTGGTTTCAAAGCCTTCTCTCTGGAGCCGCTTTCAGAGCCTGGATTGGCTTCATGTGGAAGACTGAATGAGACAGAATATATTTGCAGATCTGAGATCAGCTCCGTGTGAACGTGGCCAAAGAGCTTTCTGACAGATCTGTTGAAGCTCACTCACATTTGTTAGGGCACTTTTTATCAACACATGTTGACACCAAGACCACAATGCAACAGGAGAAAGTGATGATGATGAGGTGAAGAAGCCCAGGGCCTGTAGAGCCAGAAGGCAACACTTCAGAGTCACCACAAACGTACAACTTCATCTGTGGCAAAATGTCTGGTGTCTCTGGTGCTGAAGCTGGGAGTCCCAGGTTTAGTGCTGTGTAGAAGCTCTTTATAGAAACAGTCCTTTTCTCTCCTGTTTGAGTCTGTGTTCTTCTATTGTGCACACTAAATAAATGCTGAGTGTGTTTCACAGGGATCCAGGTCCAAAGGAGCCGCTGGACGCCATCTTGAGGGTGAGTGTCCACCACCGCAGCTTGTGTGGCCTTCTCTGGCTGCTCCTCAGCGTCTCTCTGTGAACTCTTATTGTTCTGTTCCAGCGTCTGCAGGAGGACGTGGTGACTTTTGTCAAAGAGCAGCTGCAGAGGATCCAAAGGCTCCTGGCCTCAGATTACCCAGAATGCTCTGAGAGTGAGGTGCAGAGCAGAGAGGTTCTGAAGATCGCCCTGGACTTCCTGAAGAGGATGAAGCAGGATGAGCTGGTCCAGCGCCTGCAGAGCAGTAAGAACTCTCTGTGTCTGTAGCAACACAACATGTGTTTACTAGAGACACACACATTTCTGGCTCTCAGGCTCTGAACACTCACCACACATCAGTAATGGGCCCAGATTTCACCCAAATCAGAACATTCTTTTGGATCATGGAAGTTACCGACTCAGCCACAAACACATGGTGTTAACTTAAGCTCCGCCCACATGTTCTCCCTCATTTTAAAGATCAGAATGGACAGAATTCACTTGTTATGTTATAATCTAAGTATCTATATTTGACAAGTGTATTTCACTTGTCAAACGTGAAATGGGGCTAGCTGTTAGCCTTGTTTGTTAGCATCTTTGGCTAATGCTAATGGCGGGGTCAGTTCAGTGGTCACATGGTCACAGCTGTTTGTCTTTATTCAGGAAGCACTGTTGGAGTTTGTAGAGATGAACTGAAGAAGCATATGCAGCAGAAGTTCAGCCGTGTGTTTGAGGGCGTGGCTAAAGCAGGAGACTCCGCCCCCCTGACCCAGATCTACACAGAGCTCTACATCACAGAGGGCGGGGCCTCAGAGGTCAACCAGGAACATGAGGTCAGACTGATGGAGAGCGCGTCCAGGAGACCAGCCGCTCCAGAGACCACCATCACCTGTGAAGACATGTTTAAGCCCCGCCCACACTCACCACAGCCAATCAAAGCGCTGCTGACGAAGGGCGTGGCCGGCGTGGGGAAGACTGTGCTGACTCAGAAGTTTAGTCTGGACTGGGCTGAAGGCAGAGCTCATCAGGACCTCCAGCTGCTGTTCCCCTTCTCCTTCAGAGAGCTCAATGTTGTGAAGGACAGAAGCTTCAGCCTGGTGGGACTCATACAGCACTTCTTCAGTCCATCCAAAGGTCTCTGCAGCTTTGAAGACCTCCAGGTGCTCCTCATCTTTGACGGTCTGGACGAGTGCAGACTTCCTCTGGCCTTCAGCAGCTCTCGTGTCCTCTCAGACCCCACAGAGTCCGTCTCTCTGGACCTGCTGCTGGTGAACCTCATCAGAGGAAGCCTGCTTCCCTCCGCTCGCCTCTGGATCACCACACGCCCAGCGGCGGCCAATCAGATCCCTGCAGAGTGCGTCTCCATGGTGACAGAGGTCCGAGGCTTCACCGACCCGCAGAAGGAGCAGTACTTCAGGAAGAGGTTCAGAGACGAGCGACAGGCCACAGTGATCATCTCCCACATCAAGAGCGTCCGCAGCCTCCACATCATGTGCCACATCCCAGTCTTCTGCTGGATCCTCTCCACAGTTCTACAGAAGCTTCTGGAACAAGCAGAGGAACCAGAGCTGCCCCGGACCCTCACACAGATGTACACACACTTCCTGGTGGTGCAGGCCAAAGTCCAGAACATCAAGTATCAGCAGGGATCAGGGGCGGAGCTTCACTGGACTCCACAGACCAGGGAGATGGTGACGTCTCTGGGAAAACTGGCCTTTGAGCAGCTGCAGAGAGGAAACCTGATCTTCTACGACTGTGACCTGAGCGAGTGTGGGCTGGACGCTGCAGCCGCCTCAGTGTACTCCGGAGTCTTCACACAGGTCTTTAGAGAGGAGCCAGGCCTGTACCAGGACAAGGTCTACTGCTTCATCCATCTGAGTGTGCAGGAGTTTCTGGCTGCTCTTCACGTCCATCAGACCTTCTACAGCTCTGGACACAACCTGCTGAACGTCGGACAAACCTCCTTCTTTATAAGATTGTTTTATGAGAACCTGCTGAAGACACCACAGTCCTCTGAGTCTGAGGGAACCTTCTACATCTGTGCTGTGGACCAGGCCTTACAGAGTCCAAACGGACACCTGGACCTGTTCCTGCGCTTCCTCCTGGGGCTGTCTCTGCCGACCAATCAGAGGCTGC
Organism: Knipowitschia caucasica; assembly: GCA_964034765.1. Taxonomy (NCBI): domain Eukaryota; kingdom Metazoa; phylum Chordata; class Actinopteri; order Gobiiformes; family Gobiidae; genus Knipowitschia; species Knipowitschia caucasica. Next base: position 29,252,201 of record OZ035826.1, read on the forward strand.
TGTCAGGTCTGACTCAGACAGGAAGTGGCTCAGGGACCAATCAGGAGACAGTAAAGTACATCAAAGAGAAGCTGAATGAAAAGGGTCTGTCTGCAGAGAGAAGCATGAACCTGCTGCACTGTCTGATGGAGCTGAACGACCTCAGTCTGGTGCAGGACATACAGAACTACATGAGAGCAGGAATACTCTCCAGGTTAAGTCCTCCTGCTCATTGGTCGACTCTGTCCTTCGTCTTACTGTCCTCAGACTCAGACCTGCAGGACTTTGACCTGAGGAAATACCGGGCCTCAGAGACAGCTCTCCTGGGTCTGCTGCCGGTGGTCAGAGCCTCCACCAAAGTCCTGTGAGTCCAGACTGTGTTGAAGGTCTTCTGTGGAGGGTCTAGTCTCTAATGTGTCTCTGTCCTCAGGTTGAGGGACAGTGGACTGTCCCCTCACAGCTGTGGTCCTCTGGCCTCAGTCCTCAGCTCCTCCAGTCTCACACACCTGGATCTGAGTAACAACGACCTCCAGGACTCAGGAGTGGAGCTGCTGTGTTCTGGACTGAAGAGCGCCCCCTGTGGACTGCACACTCTCAGGTGAGACTCCCATGATGCATCTGTGTCCTCTGTGTCCACATGAGTGTAACGCTGTGTGTCTTTAGGCTGTCTGGATGTCTGATCTCAGAGAGGGGCGGGGCTGCTCTGGCCTCAGCTCTAAGCCCCGCCCCCTCCCATCTGAGAGAGTTGGACCTGAGCTACAACCATCCAGGAGGTTCATCAGAGCTGCTGAAGGCTCTACAGGACGACCCACACTGCCCCCTGCAGGAACTCAGGTCTGACTCTGAACTGACCTGGTCTAGGTCTTGGTCTCTGGTCCTGGTCCAGGTATTCGTCTCTGGTCCTTGTCACTGGTCCTGGTCCTGGCTTCTTGTCCTGGTCTCTGGTCCTTTTCTGGTGTTGGTCCAGGTCGCCACTGGGGCGACAGTAGCTCAGTTGGTAGAGCATTGGCCTTTGAGCCTGAAGGTCGTGGGTTCAAGCCCACCGTAAGACCTACTTCACGACTCCCACTGATGACTGCTGTCGTTGTGTCCTTAGGCAAGACACTTAACCCCACTTTGCCTGAAGCCCCCACTGAAAGATCTCAGCTCCTGTGGACTCACCACCTGCAGGAGGATCAGTGAGAGGCTGGTGCTCTGTGAACTGGGTGGCATCTCTGGCCACCCCCCCGACCCAGAAATGGATTAAGGGGAAGAAAATGGATGGATGGATGGTCCAGGTCCAGGTCTTGGTTTCTGCTCCAGGTGCTGGTTCTGGTTCTTCTCCAGGTCCTGGTCTTGGTCTCTGGTCCTGGTCTTGGTCCTGGTCCTGGTCCAGGTCCTTGTCCTGGTCCTGGTCCTGGTCTTGGTCCTGGTCCTGGTCCTGGTCTCTGGTCTGGATCTTGGTCTCTGGTCCTGGTCTCGGTCTCTGATCTCTGGTCCTGGTCCTTCTCCTGGTCTCTGGTCCAGGTCCTGGTCCTGGTCGAGATCCTGGTCCTAGTCCAGGTCCTGGTCTCTGGTCCTGGTCTTGGTCCTGGTCCAGGTCCTGGTCTTAGTCTCTGGTCCTGGTCCTGCTCCTGGTCTCTGATCTTGGTCTCTGGTCCAGGTCTTGGTCTCTGGTCCTGGTCTTGATCCTGGTCTAGGCCTTAGTCCAGGTCTTGGTCTCTAGTCCTGGTCCTGGTCCTGGTCTTGGTCTTGGTCTCTGGACCGGGTCTTGTTCCTGGTCCTGGTCTTGGTATTTGTCTCTGGTCCAGGTCCTGGTCTTGGTCTCTGGTCCTGGTCTTGATCCTGGTCTAGGCCTTAGTCCAGGTCTTGGTCTCTAGTCCTGGTCCTGGTCCGGGTCCAGGTCCTGGTCCTGGTCTCTGGTCTTGGTCTTGGACTTGATCCTGGTGCTGGTCCTGGTCTTGATCCTGGTCTAGGCCTTAGTCCAGGTCTTGGTCTCTTGTCCTGGTCCTGGTCCAGAACCAGGTCCTGGTCCTGGTCTCTGGTCTAGATCTTGGTCTCTGGTCTTGGTCTTGGTCCTGGTCTTGGTCCATGTCTTGGTCTCTGGTCCAGGTCCTAGTCCTGGTCCTTCCTGGTCTGGTCTTGGTCTTGGTCTTGGACTTGATCCTGGTGCTGGTCTAGGTCTTGGTCCATGGTCCTGGTCTTGATCCTGGTCTAGGCCTTAGTCCAGGTCTTGGTCTCTTGTCCTGGTCTCTGGTCTCTGGTCCTGGTCCATGTCTTGGTCTCTGGTCTAGATCTTGGTCTCTGGTCCTGGTCTTGGTCTCTGGTCTTGGTCTTGGACTTGATCCTGGTCCTGGTCCTGATCTTGGTCCTGGTCCTGGTCCTGGTCTCTGGTCTCTGGTCCTGGTCCATGTCTTGGTCTCTGGTCTAGATCTTGGTCTCTGGTCCTGGTCTTGGTCTCTGGTCTTGGTCTTGGACTTGATCCTGGTCCTGGTCCTGATCTTGGTCCTGCTCCTTGTCCTGGTCTTGGTCTCTGGTGCTGATCCTGGTCTCTGTTCCTGGTCCTGGTCCTGGTCTTGGTCTCTGGTCCTGGTCTTGGTCTCTGTTCCTGGTCTCTGGTCCTGGTCTTAGTCTCTGTTCCTGGTCTCTGGTCCTGGTCTTGGTCTCTGTTCCTGGTCTCTGGTCCTGGTCTTGGTCTCTGTTCCTGGTCTCTGGTCCTGGTCTTAGTCTCTGGTCCTGGTCTCTGGTCTGGTCTGGTCCTGGTCTCTGGTCCTGGTCTTGGTCTCTGGTCCTGGTCTCTGGTCCTGGTCCTGGTCCTGGTCTCTGGTCCTGGTCCTGGTCTCTGGTCCTGGTCTCTGGTCCTGGTCTCTGGTCTTGGTCTCTGGTCTGGTCTTGGTCTTGGTCTCTGGTCCTGGTCCTGGTCTCTGTTCCTGATCCTGGTCCTGGTCCTGGTCTCTGGTCCTGGTCCTGGTCCTGGTCCTGGTCCTGGTCTCTGGTCCTGGTCCTGGTCCCTGGTCTCTGGTCCTGGTCCTGGTCCATGTCCTGGTCCTGGTCCCTCTCTGGTCCTGGTCCATGTCCTGGTCCTGGTCCTGGTCCATGTCCTGGTCCTGGTCCTGGTCCTGGTCCTCCTGGTCCCTGGTCCTGGTCCCCTGGTCCTGGTCCTGGTCCTGGTCCTGGTCCTGGTCCTGGTCCCTGGTCTCTGGTCCTGGTCCTGGTCCATGTCCTGGTCCTGGTCCTGGTCCTGGTCCTGGTCCTGGTCCTGGTCTAAAGTGCCTTGTGTGTTGCAGGTTGGATCCTGCTGGAGAACAGTGGATGGTTCCAGGTCTGAGGAAGTGTGAGTTTCTCATTCACTTTATATAAAGTTATTTATATAAAGTTATTTATATAAAAGTTATTTATATAAAGTTATTTATATAAAGTTATTTATATAAACTTATCTTTACTCTGTGGTTAAAGCGTCTGGAGCTGATGTTTCTTCTTGTTTTGTGTTTTTCCTCAGATTCCTGTGAGTTTTCTCTGGATCCAAACTCGGCTCACAGAATCCTCAAACTGTCTGAGGACAAACGGACAGTGACCAGAGGGACAGAGGAGCAGCAGTGTCCAGGGCATCAGGACAGATTTACAGACCAGGCACAGGTCCTGAGCAGCACTGGCCTGAGGGGGCGCTGTTACTGGGAGGTGGACTGGACCAGGAGGAGGGAGGTGGGGGGCATTGAGATCGCAGTGAGTCACAGAGGAATCAGACGCAGAGGGACGAGAGAAGAGAGTGGGTTTGGAACCAATGATCAGTCCTGGAGTCTGTGGGTCTTTATGGGAGGTTACTATTTATATCACAACAACAGACGAACAGTCTGCTCCTCCTCCTCCCCCTCCTCCTTCTTCTCTCTCTCAGGTCGAGTGTGTGTGTTCCTGGACTCTGAGGCTGGATCTCTGTCCTTCTATGAGGTCGTCTCTGATGGAGAACTGTTCCACCTCCACACCTTCACCTCCTCCTTCTCTGAGCCTGTGTTTCCTGGGTTTAGACTGTGGTCTGACGGTTGCTCTGTGTCTGTGGTGGATCTGAGGAGAGCGCCCCCTGCTGGACTGAGGTCTGAAGGTTCCTCTGTGTCTGTGGTGGATCTGAGGAGAGCGCCCCCTGCTGGACTGAGGTCTGAAGGTTCCTCTGTGTCTGTGGTGGATCTGAGGAGAGCGCCCCCTGCTGGACTGAGGTCTGAAGGTTCCTCTGTGTCTGTGGTGGATCTGAGGAGAGCGCCCCCTGCTGGACTGAGGTCTGAAGGTTCCTCTGTGTCTGTGGTGGATCTGAGGAGAGCGCCCCCTGCTGGACAATACAATAAAAACAAATGCAGCGTTTCTTAACTCGCTGTAATGTCTTCATAAAAGCAGAAAGTAAATATCAATATATCTGTACATTGATGGTGTCGATGGTGATGTCACACTCTGTCGATGGTCCCTGTTTATGGTCCGTCACCTTTAGCTTCAATCAGGAACTTGTGGCACTTATAACATATTCCCCATAAGCCTTAAAGGTCCCATATTCCACTTTTGGACCTTTCTCTGCTTAAAACATCATCACAGTTCTAGTAGTTTTTTCATTGATTCGCTCGAGCTTTAGTTGGAGAGCGATCTTTCTCTTTCATTCTCCAGAGGAAACAAAACGACTGGATTCAGATGGACATAGGATCGAGGACATGGGGCTCTTTGCCACGGATCATTGTTGGAAAAACTTTATTCTTATTTAAAGCTGAACATTTAGCTTCACTTCTGCAATGGCTGCTCACAGGAAGTATGACCATATTAGTCCTGACTAGAACCAGGAAGTATGACCATATTAGTCCTGACTAGAACCAGGAAGTATGACCACATTAGTCCTGACTAGAACCAGGAAGTATGACCACATTAGTCCAGACTAGAACCAGGAAGTACGACCACATTAGTCCTGACTAGAACCAGGAAGTATGACCACATTAGTCCAGACTAGAACCAGGAAGTACGACCACATTAGTCCTGATTAAAACCAGGAAGTATGACCACATTAGTCCTGACTAGAACCAGGAAGTATGACCACATTAGTCCTGACTAGAACCAGGAAGTATGACCACATTAGTCCTGACTAGAACCAGGAAGTATGACCACATTAGTCCTGATTAAAACCAGGAAGTATGACCACATTAGTCCAGACTAGAACCAGGAAGTACGACCACATTAGTCCTGACTAGAACCAGGAAGTATGACCACATTAGTCCTGACTAGAACCAGGAAGTATGACCACATTAGTCCAGACTAGAACCAGGAAGTATGACCACATTAGTCCTGACTAGAACCAGGAAGTATGACCACATTAGTCCTAGACTATGACCATATTAGTCCTGACTAGAACCAGGAAGTATGACCACATTAGTCCTGACTAGAGCCAGGAAATTAAAACTTTGAAAAGAAACCTTATTTTAGGTGCACTTTGGCTACATTTATGATTTTAATGTTTTAATGTTTTTAATAACTTTAATGTTCTTAATAACCTGTGATTTTAATGATTTTAAAAACTTGTGTGATTTTATTTTGATGTTTTAAATGTTCTTGTGATCCCATTGTGTGTTTAATGCCCTTTGGGATTGTAAGTGTTTAATGTTCTGTAGATCTGACTATGATGTTCTGTAGATCTTTATCTTGATGGTATTGTTGATGGTCTTTGTTGATAGTTGGTGAATAAACCAGAACTACAGTATAAACACATGTTTCCATGACAACAGTACATCAGGATTGTTGTTGTTTGTTTGTTTGATGAAGACAATGCACATTAATAAACAATAAATGATTTGAAAGATTCCTCAGTTTCTGTTGAATTCAGGGTTCAGAGCTTTAAACGACTCAAATGCATGTACAGTGATGATTGGACTTTTTTTGTGAAGAGCATGAGTTGTGCTTTACAAATAAACGTGCCTAATTAATAAAATAAATAAATAAATAAATAAATAAAACATAAATAAAAAATAATTCATGATTGTCATGATTGTCAAGTCATGATTGTTGACTATGGAACTGAATGACTTACACAAATATTTGTTTATCCTAAAAATGTACGTTTATGAAGGCTGTGTACAGGGAATCAGGACAAGACCAGGACAAGACCAGAGAAAGACCAGGGTGAGACCACGGCAGGACCAGGGTGAGACCAGGGCAGGACCAGGAAAAGACCAGTACAGGACAAGAGAAGGACAAGGACTGGACGAAGACAACATTAGGACAGGACAAGACCAGAGACCAAGACCAGGAGAGACCAGGACAGGACCAGGAGAGACAGGACAGGACCAGGAGAGACCAGGACAGGACCAGGAGAGACCAGGACAGGACCAGGAGAGACAGGAGAGGACCAGGAGAGACAGGACAGGACCAGGAGAGACCAGGACAGGACCAGGAGAGACCAGGACAGGACCAGGAGAGACAGGACCAGGACCAGGAGAGACCAGGACAGGACCAGGAGAGACCAGGACGTCAGTGTCTGTGGCTACAGCAGTGGTATTGACCCGAACCCAAACCACTGCATCATCATTATTTTCATATTAAAAACACTTTCTGAGTCTTGGATTATTTCTGCAACACACACAGGTCACTTATGGAACTACACATCTCCCACATGGTTTAATGGTTCAATCTGGCCCTTCACCACCAGATGGCGCCTGAGTCTTACATGTGGACCATTCCCAGAGAGACTTTCTTCCTGGTCTCTGTCACAGACAGCGACACATGCACAGACAGCGACACACGTACAGTCTACACATAGGTGTAGACTGTACGTGTCTTTGGTGTGGGAGTAAAACGGATAAATGATACAAACAATAAACATCTCACATTCACTGATGGTTCCAGATCTCACACCATCAATACTTTGGCTCCAGGTCCCTGTACACACCAGAACAAAGCTCACTCTGTTATAGAAATCTGAATAAACATGAAATACTAACATGAATAAGGGTGTAATAAGGTGTAACAGTGTAATAACTTTATGTTTGATCTTTTTACTGTTGTGTATCTTTTGTTTATGGTGCAGTCACTCACAATGTCTTCAACTGTTGTACCATTTATAGTCATTTATGTTTTGAATGTTCTGTGATGACTAAACATCTAGGATCTTATGAAGTGTGCCATACAAATAAAGCTGGCTAACATCAAAGGCCTAAATGTCCGTCTGAACACACCACACAACACCACGTCTCCCAGATAACTCTTTATTCTTCATTATCATTTCAAAACAAACGTGGTACACTGGTGTGTGATGCCACATGGTCATTCAGCACACACACACACATGGTGTTCAAAGCTCTTTTCTATGGGACAGTCACCCACACAACACTGAAATGGTTCATCAGCGACGGGGAGCGAGGGGAGGGGTCGGGGGTCATAGCACGCCGATACATTGTACCAAACACCAATTATTTCACTTGTATTTCTGCACTCACACTCAGCGCTTGAGGCCGCTCCATTCCAACCCAGGCCAGTCTATTTACAATGGAACTTCATTCATAAAATATTGCACTTGTCGGCCCTTTGCATCTCCCAGCGAGCGCCGAGAGAATGCTGCTAAATGTTTCTACATAGATGTATATATATGTACATTATTTGGATAGAATCTACATTAGAATGGGTTTACTCATGCTTTTCTTTTTCTTAGTCATAAACTATGCCACGGACAACGCTGTGGAAGGAGAAGAGACATGTTTGGCACCACTTTTATTTTCCATGGAGGAAAGAAATGAAGCTCAAGCGGATGTTCAGACTGAAAGACCGAGTGCCTGCCAGCCTCGAGCCTCAGCCAATCACACAGCTCTGCCAGCCTCGAGCCTCAGCCAATCACACAGCCAGGCCAGCCTCCTGCCAACCCTCTCAGAGCAAAGCGGGCAGTTTAAAAGGCAGCCACTTCCTGACAAACAACGCTTTCCGAGGCTCTTAAACAACCATGGGCATGGTTCTCTGACCGCCGCTGCTGCCGGTCCCTGCTGCTCCTAGTGATGGCAATATGAAGCCCCATGAAGCCTTGAGGGATCGCAGCCTATTACTCGGCCCATGAGTCGAAGACTCGCGGTGAATCATGCTCCACTACGCCATCATGTGGACAAAGAAATACATAACACTCTTAAGTGCTTACAATGAATGGTGAGATCTAATGTTAAAATGTATATTTACAATCTATGGTCTAACGTGTTGTGTTTGAAATGATGCTTCATGAACTATGAACTATTTGAGTCTTTCAGTCAATTGTGTTGATACAACAAACACATCCAAAGTAATACAGTTCTACAGAAAGTGATTAATGGAGGAAAAACTACCAAGAGGTGGATTAATTAAACACAACAAACCATTTATTCCCAATAAATAAATACATTTACTTTGCAACACAAAATGTATTATGGGTAGACCAGGATTCGAACGCTATATCTTCTGCTTCGGAGTCCGTCATATACCGACTGCGCCACACAGCTGTTGTGAAATGTATTATCCAGCGTATTATTACTGCGTAACTTGAAGCCTTGATATATGAGGTTTTACTAAAGTGAAACGTTTTTAATTGTATTTCATATGAAGTAGTTTATCTATACTTAGTACAGGACTGCTCCACATCACGCACACACACGTACGCACACAGAGGCAGACGGGGACAGCCAATACAGTCTATGGTACAGCCGCGGATCACAAAGCACCTGTCAAAGCAATGCACTCTCCGAACTATATGAAGCACTATATGAACCGTCACGTGGTGCGGCCGCTACGCGAGGCTTCGAACGTCACCACATACGTCACCAATACACGCCTCGACCCACACTTCACAAGAAACGCCCCCAGATTACTCGGTCCACGCTTCGAAGACTCGGTCCGCTCAGCACATCACTAGCTGCTCCTACTAATGCCTGTTCCCTGATGCCTGCTCCCCGTTCCTGCTGCTACTACTTATGCCTGCTCCCCGTTCCTGCTGCTACTACTGATGCCTGTTCCCGCTGCTGCTGCTGCCTGTTCCTACTGATGCCTGCTCCCCGTTCCTGCCGCTCCTACTGATGCCTGTTCCCGCTGCTGCCTGTTCCCGCTCCTGCTGCTCCTACCGCTGCCTGTCCCTGCTGCCTGCTCCTGCTGCTCCTACTGATGCCTGTTCCGCTGCCGCTCCTGCTGCTGCCTGTTCCTGCTGCCGCTCCTGCTGCAGCCTGTTCCTGCTGCCTGCTCCTGCTGCTCCTACTGATGCCGGTTCCCGCTGCTGCCTGTTCCGCTGCCGCTCCTGCTGCTGCCTGTTCCGCTGCCGCTCCTGCTGCTGCCTGCTCCTGCTGCCGCTCCTGCTGCTGCCTGCTCCTGCTGCTCCTACTACTACATGTGCCGCTGCTGCTGTTCCTGCCGCTGCCGCCCCGCGGGCTCCCAGGCTGCACCTACGGCTCGGCTCTCTCAGACAGACACGTATGTAACCTGGCTCACAGAGACAAGCGGCGCACGCTGGCGTGACATGGTCTGTTTGCCCGTATGAATCGCATTGTGGTTGCGTTGTACGTGCTTGTCCCGGGCCCGTGATTGTCCCGTGCCATCGTTTGTTTGGGGTCTGTTCCTGCTTTGACCCGCTCTGATCTGCTCGTCAGTGCTTATTGGCGCCGCTCCTTAAACACGTCCAAGCTCCGTGTCACTGCTGCTCAAGTCTCCGTGAGACAGTTCAAACTCCAGCGTGCTTGGTGGCATGCAAAATTACATTTTGGAGTCTTCCCTAATCAGTCTCCTTCTAAGGCCCGAATTGTTCGTATTAAGGCTTAATGTATCGGTCTCCGAGGCTTAACGACATATTGCACGTTCAGGGTGAATAGGAATCTGCAGCTTTGGCGCCTCTCTGATTTGGTTGCTCCCTAGACAAAGGCCTAATGTAATATTGCTCGCTCAGGGTGAAGAGGAATCTGCAGTTTTGACGCCTGTCTGATTTGGACGCTCCCGTAAGGTGAAGAAAGTGCGTTTAGCTTCATGGCCCTGTCACGCGCATAATGGCGTATGTGAATGCATGTTGTATAGCAAAGCATGGCAAGTTTATTTGTGTAGCACAATTCATACACAAGGCAATTCAAAGTGCTGAACAAAATAAGAAAGCATTAAAATCATAGATATTCACAGAACATTAAGAAGAAGGATAGAAATGTACGTTTGACCTTGTTTTAAACATTGTCAGAGAGGAGGCCTGTCTCGCATCTTCAGGAAGATTGTTCCAGATTTTAGCAGTGCGAATCCGAAAGGCAGCCTACCCACGTTAGTTCTGACTCTGGACACTAACAGGAGTCCAGTCCCTGTGCTCCTCAGAGTCCGGGCTGGTTCATATGGGACTAACATGTCACTACTATATGTTGGTGCGAGGCCATGGAGGGACTCGACTTGTATATGCGCATGCACACGTAGGTACGTCGTATACGTGCGTGCATATATATTATGTATATGTATATGCATATGTGTTTTATAGTCTTAAGCTCGCTTCGCTCAGTTCTCATCAGGGCTGTCTCTGCTCTCGTCAAACTTTCCGTAGTTTAATCGTAATTATGATTAGATGCTTTGCAATGAATGATGTGAGTTACCTTCGCTGGTCGTCGGGCTATTCCGTTACAAGACGACCTGTTCCAACTGAGGCCAAGGGAATCTGGGTCCGTAAATACTTATTCGGTGTCGTCCATTCTACTTCAGCGCAGCCAATATAGACGCGTCGTAACCCGTTCTGAGATGTTGTTGTTCTCGGTCGGGCTCGAATCTCCGCTAATCTGTAGCTAGCGAGACGACAGGAGGTCGTCATTCAGCCAACTTCAGCTCTTTCATAGTTCGTCCTAATGTTCGGACCAGTCCAATGCGGTTTCGCCTACGTGTCGGCCCCGGGACTAGTCTGGCGGACTGAAGTGGCCCTCGTACTGAAATCCTCGAGCCCCCTCCGCGTGCAGTAAATATTGCTCATAGGGACGCGTTGCCCCTGGTCATTAGCAGTGTGTTTCATTTTATCCTGAGCAGGCTGGTGTCGATTATCAAAAGTGGTTTTATGCTTTGTTCCACCTCCGTGCGGAGTTTTGCATGTTCTCCCCTCGTCCGGCCGGTTTGCTCCGGATCCTCCACGTGCTCTGGCCTTCCCTCACTGCTACCGCGTGCAATTGATCCGCCCTGCGCCTCATACGGGCGATCTCTCTCCGATTCTCCGCGGAGTCGGGGGGGCAGCATCCACAACGGTCACATGCTCTCTGCCGCACTCTCATGGCTCTGAGTCATCGTAACGGTTGCTCGCTCTACTGCTCGTTCTCAGGTGCCGCTCTGTTCGTACTTATTCTGCTCCGTGGCCGCTCTTTGCCGTCGTCCTGAGTTCCCTAATTGCATCAAGATAGCTCTCTCCTGTCCAGAAGGGGTTTCGGTCGGTTCTTGTTTAATCTCTCCCTTATGTTGCAGGGCGCTCTTGCTGCACGGCCGCGCCTTGCGAATTATTCTCGTAGCAATAGGCCCTGTCATTCCCGCGCGGGGCATGCCCTTCCTACGCGGGGCTCGTCCATCTCAAGCCGGGCAGGCGTCTGGCCGTCACACTGGTCACCCGGCACACGTGATGACCCTCATCGAAGGTTTCGTAAATGCTCCCTCGGCTTGGACATGGAGAGAGAGAGGATGGGAGGGGGAGGACCAAGGTCTCTTGGTCCGTCCTGTCCTCTGTCACGTCCCAAACAGGTGCTGCTCTTCCGGCTGGGCCGCCTCATCCTCGCAGTGCACGTCATTCCTCAGGCCGTGGTTCATCCCCAGGCTCCTGCGCGCTCTGCAACCCTGTTTTCCTGTTCGCAGGTGCTGCGCTGACCTCAGCTTCAGCTGCTGCCTGCCGGAACGGCGTCTTTCATGATGGCACCGCCTCTTCCACTTACTTATTTCTTTTCCACGGACGCGGCTCAGTCCGTGGGTTTTTTGGGGGTCATATCAAGGCCAGTGGTTAGCTGCACCCTGGCCCCAAAGGACTTATTACCCCTATCACTATAATCCCTGCATTCAACACTCCAAAAGGAAGGTGCCGTCACACTTTCGTTATGCATTATTTTTCCCCTGTCCAGATAAACACCTGATGAAAGGCACTCCTCCATGCACGGAGAGGAGATTCAGATGGGCTGCCATTTCTCTCTCTGTCAAATGACGTCATGTTTGCGCAATGCATCCAAGCCCATTAATAAATCCGGCCGGTCTCCTGTGATCTCCCGATTCTCCAATACCGGCCGCTGGATTAGAATAGCCGCCGCACTCCAGCCTGCTGGGCCTTCCTCACTCTTCCCTACAGCAAATGGGTCAATGGTCCACGGCTTGGTCCTGCCTCATCCTCTATCAGACTAAACACTGACACTATTCTGACTGCTCAGCGCTCCCTCTTCAATCTGAGGTAATTATCAAATACTCTGGTGGTGGCTAAGGCTCTTCTCTCACATAAGCATTCTCAACATCTGTTGCACTTCAATCCGGACATGCATATGATCACCTTGACTTACATCATACATTCATGCTCACCGCAGCGCTCTGTGCAGAGAAGCTTCTCTGCATAACCCCCTACGGCTCACGCTATACACGCACCTCACGAAGCGGCCAGTGCGTGAGAGGCAGCTCCGCACGCCCCAAGGGCCCACGCTTCTACACGCATAGTCATTACAGAGCGTGCGGACTCGTCACCCCCGCATATTCTCTGTATCATACGCTGACACACGCATGCTCAAATACTGTATAGCAGATCTTGTATGAGAAAGCTCTCTACATTGCTGCTCCACATTCTCAACACGCAGAGCCCGCATCAGCTCTGCGATTACACGCATCTACTCTTCTCTCACATAAGCATTCTCAACATCTGTTGCACTTCAATCCGGACATGCATATGATCACCTTGTCTTACATCATACATTCATGCTCACCGCAGCGCTCTGTGCAAAGAAGCTTCTCTGCATAACCCCCTACGGCTCACGCTATACACGCACCTCACGAAGCGGCCCGTGCGCGAGAGGCAGCTCCGCACGCCCCAAGGGCCCACGCTTCTACACGCATAGTCATTACAGAGCGTGCAGACTCGTCACCCCCGCATATTCTCTGCATCATACGCTGACACACGCATGCTCAAATATAGCAGATCTTGTATGAGAAAGCTCTCTACATTGCTGCTCCACATTCTCAACACGCAGAGCCCGCATCAGCTCTGCGATTACACGCATCTACTCTTCACTTCATGCATCCATCACGCACGCATGATCACATAGCCGCTCATTCAGTGAGTGTCTGTTCCCACAGATCCCCTGCGGCCTACGTCATACATGCACCCTCACGAAGCGGTCTGTGCGCGAGAAACCCTCCGCACGCTCCAAGGGCCAACGCTTCATACACGCATAATCATTACAGAGCGTGCGGATTTGTCACCCCCGCATATTCTCTGTATCCTATTCATGCAATTCTGCTTCCAGGCAATGCAGCCTCCATGCAATGCAGCCTCCATGCAATGCAGCCTCCATGCAATGCAGCCTCCATGCAATGCAGCCTCCACGCAATGCAGCCTCCACGCAATGCAGCCTCCACGCAATGCAGCCTCCACGCAATGCAGCCTCCACGCAATGCAGCCTCCACGCAATGCAGCCTCCATGCAATTCTGCCTCCATGCAATTCTGCCTCCATGCAATTCTGCCTCCATGCAATGCTGCCTCCATGCAATTCTGCCTCCATGCAATTCTGCCTCCATGCAATTCTGCCTCCATGCAATGCTGCCTCCATGCAATGCTGCCTCCATGCAATGCTGCCTCCATGCAATGCTGCCTCCATGCAATGCTGCCTCCATGCAATGCTGCCCAATGCTGCCTCCATGCAATCTATGCAATGCTGCCTCCATGCAATCTATGCAATGCTGCCTCCATGCAATCTATGCAATGCTGCCTCCATGCAATCTATGCAATGCATGCAATGCTGCCTCCATGCAATCTATGCAATGCATGCAATGCTGCCTCCATGCAATGCTGCCTTCATGCAATCTATGCAATGCCGCCTCCATGCAATCTATGCAATGCTGCCTCCATGCAATCTATGCAATGCTGCCTCCATGCAATCTATGCAATGCTGCCTCCATGCAATCTACGCAATGCTGCCTCCATGCAATCTATGCAATGCTGCCTCCATGCAATCTATGCAATGCTGCCTCTATGCAATGCTGCCTCCATGCAATCTATGCAATGCTGCCTCTATGCAATGCTGCCTCCATGCAATCTATGCAATGCTGCCTCCATGCAATCTATGCAATGCTGCCTCCATGCAATCTATGCAATGCTGCCTCCATGCAATCTATGCAATGCTGCCTCTATGCAATGCTGCCTCTATGCAATGCTGCCTCTATGCAATCTATGCAATGCTGCCTCTATGCAATGCTGCCTCTATGCAATCTATGCAATGCTGCCTCTATGCAATGCTGCCTCCATGCAAGGCTCCCACGCCTCCAGATAGGCAGCTTCCCACGGGAGGCCTGCGCATTCCCCGGCACACATAGCGTGGCTTCCTCTTTTGGGGGATCTGAGATCATCTCAGCTGCAATCGATCTCATAGCTGCAAGTGTCACTGCCGGGGTCAATGCGCCAAACAAATAAATCATTTTAATGTATTTATCGTGTCTTTGGTCTCTTCAGATTGAAATGAAGCTCAAGCGGATGTTCAGACTGAAAGACCGAGTGCCTGCCAGCCTCGAGCCTCAGCCAATCACACAGCTCTGCCAGCCTCGAGCCTCAGCCAATCACACAGCCAGGCCAGCCTCCTGCCAACCCTCTCAGAGCAAAGCGGGCAGTTTAAAAGGCAGCCACTTCCTGACAAACAACGCTTTCCGAGGCTCTTAAACACCCACCACCTCCCCAGCACCCCCTCTGGCTCTTGGCTCCCGCTCTGGCTCCCGCTCTGGCTCCCGCTCTGGCTCCTGCTCCGCCTACGCCCCATTCACACCATACTCTAGCCACCACCAGTGATTGACCCCGGGGGATCTGAGATCATCTCAGCTGCAATCGATCTCATAGCTGCAAGTGTCACTGCCGGGGTCAATGCGCCAAACAAATAAATCATTTTAATGTATTTATCGTGTCTTTGGTCTCTTCAGATTGAATAGGTTTTTGAAGGATAGATTGGTCTAGAACGTAAACGTAGCTTAAAGCTGCACTAACTGACTTTATTTTTGTATTAATTACTAAAATGCAATCCATGTCCATGTAGTGCATTGGGATATACGTCCTTTTGACGAAAAAGTAGCGCAGATTTGTGCTGGCGTAACATTATATTTTAGATCGAGTTTTGATGAAACAAGGAAGAGAATGTGTTTCGGGTCGCAGATTGTGACCAATCACAGTAGACCACTGGCCCCCACTCTCGTGAGAAATCTACAGGTCCGTTAGCATAGACGGCTGAGTTAGCACAACAAGCCAAGGAGCTAACCTGAAGCTTCGTGTGTCTTCGTCACCGGTTACTGCTTAAACAGCGAAACAGCCATCCAAAAGAAAGTCTCGTTCCTCCGCTCTTCCCGGTTCTATCGTTCTATGATCACGCCATCCACGTGCAAATCCATATCCATGGTTTATCCATATTGGGAGACGCTAGCTCCGTCCCAACAGTGGGTGTGTGTGGGGGGCGATAGCTTCGTGGGTGCGGGGAGGGGAGCAGAAAGAGCGAGGCCAGCGAGGCCGCTTCAAAATCCCAAAGTCAGTTAGTGCAGCTTTAAATGTATTAACCAATTCTTGAAACTTCATCAATACCTTTTGTTCATTGTAAAGATCCCCATTTTTTTCCAGCCCCTTTTTGGCCCAGGACTTGAATCCCCCATCTGCCTTTCCAGGAGAGAAAGCATGGTTGCCCCATATCGGGCTGAAACCCGAGAGAGAGGACAAATCATCCAAATGTTTTTTAACTTTACACCACACTGCAATCATATTCTTCACAATAGGACTTTTTGTTTTCTTTTTCAGGAGTGATAACTTCGCAGAGTACATATAAAGAGGAAGGGGCAAATCAAGTTCTGTCTCCTCCATTTTTTTCCAGACAGGAGAATCATTATCTGTGAAATAAAACAACAATGTTCGTAGTTGTGTGGCCCAGAAGTAAAACGTTGGGTTAGGACATTTAAGCCCTCCTCTTTCAAACGGCAAGTAGAGTAAAGACAAGCGTGTCCTGGGACGTCTGTTATTCCATAAAAAACGAATAAAGAGTGTTTTAAGCTGAGTGAATAGGTTGGTCGGAGGAGGGAGTGGAAGGTTTTGAAAAATATACAGGAGTTTAGGCATTACATTCATTTTAAGAACATTTATTTTACCTATAAGAGACATGGGTATACTTTTCCACCTGTCTAGCAATTCTGTAATTTCTTGTAGTAGTGGTTCATAATTACAAGCTATAATATTTTTGAGTTGAGGGACAATACGAATACCCAAATATGTAAAACAGTCAACAATTTTAAATTGGTTTGCTATTAAGGGAGGGCTTGCATGGTCAGCAGCATTTAAAAACATTACAGCCGATTTGGACTTGTTCAATTTGTACCCAGAAACTTTACCAAAGATGTTTATCAGTTTTAGCAGTTCAGGAATGGATGTGTCAACTTTTTTAAGAAATAAGATCACATCGTCTGCAAAAAGAGCCAGACGGTGTTCCTGTTGTCCTATCGTGATTCCTGAGATATTAATATTTGATCTAACAGCTATTGCCAGGGGTTCTATAGCTAAAAGAAACAGCAGAGGCGAGAATGGATCTCCTTGCCTACAGCCCCGGCGTATATCAATTTGTTTGGAAATGTTCCGATTAGTCATTATTTCAGCATATGGTTGTGTAAGTAATAAAAGTAATTTAATCCATTTATTAAAGTTATCCCCAAAACCAAAACGTGAAAGAATTTCAAACAGATAAGACCATTCGACCCTGTCGAATGCTTTTTCAGCATCTAACGACAATATTGCTGTGTCCACTGATCCTTTTTCAAAATGAATTATATTCAAAAGTCTCCTGACATTATGGAACCCTTGTCTATTTTGTACAAAGCCATTTTGATCATTATGTATAATACTTGGAATTATTCTCTCTAATCTCTTGGCAAATATTTTACTCAAAATGTTTAAATCTACATTTAAGAGACTAATGGGTCTAAGGTTTTCACATCTATTATTTAATTTACCTGGTTTTGGTAACAATGTTATTAGAGCCCCTCTCTAGTGGGTAGGATTCCACTGTGAAATGACTCTTGATACATATCTAGTAATGGTTGAATCAATTTGATTTTGAATAATTTATAAATTTCTACAGGTATCCCGTCAGGACCAGGGGTCTTCCCACCTTTAATGCTCTCAATGGCTATGGATATTTCATTTAGGGTTATGTCTTTGTCCAATTCCTTCTTAATTTCTTCTGTAATTTTTGGGATTGTTATGTTATTGAATAAGTAAATACATTCTAGTGAATTTGTATCCAGTTCATATTCTGAACTATAAAGATTAGCATAATATGTTTTGAAGGACTCATTTATTTCAACTGGATCAACTATACTTTCATTATCATTGTTAAGTAATGCTGTAATAAGTCTCTCATTCTGTAATTTTTTGATACGCCAAGCCAATACCTTGCCTGGTTTTTCGCCCTGGTCGTAAAAGGTCTGTTTCAGTCGAAGTAAACTTGACAAAGCTTTGGAAGCTGATAATTCGTTGTATTTTGTGCGTAAGAGAATAATTTCCTGATGAGTTTTTTGACAGCCCGATTGAAAGTACTGCTCCTCCAAGCGTTTTATTTTTGTTTCTAATGATTTCACCTTTTTAAAGGTTTCCTTTGCTTTGGAGCTAGTTATATTTATAATTTCCCCTCTGATAAAGGCCTTGAACGCCTCCCATCTGACACTTTTTGAAGTCTGTGTGGTATTTAATTCAAAATAGTAATTTATTTTGTCATCTAGGAAGTTAACAAAGCCCGGATCTGATAACCATTTTGTTTTGAATCTCCATTTCGGAATGTCACTACTTAATTTTGTATCTTCATAAATCAGAGAAATAGGTGCATGATCGGACAATAGAATAGGGTCATATGAGACATTTTTTACTTTACATTTTAGTAATGCTGAAACCAGAAAAAAATCTATTCGTGAATAGGACTGATATGTACTAGAGTAACAAGAACATGTTTTTGTATTTAGATTGTATTCCCTCCAGATGTCTAATAGATTAAACTCTTTCATGAAATGTTTAATTACCTTTCTACTTTTAACATGTGATTGATCCACTCCTGAACTCTTATCAATATTAGGGTTTAAAGTGCAGTTAAAATCACCCGCCATTATACATAACCCAGGCAAGGAGGAGATCATTAAGAATAAATTCTGAAAAAAAATGGGTTCATCTGTGTTGGGAGCATATACATTAACTAGTATTATTTTTTGGGTAAGAATAGCTCCCTGGATAATTAAATATCGCCCTACTTTGTCTTTGATAATTTTGTGAATCTGTAAAGGAATAGAACTATGAACCATAATCATTACACCCCTTGCCTGAGATGTAAAGGGAGTAGGGATGTAAAAAACTATGAATTTTCATGACCGACCACCGAGCCTCATTAACCGGTTGAAACCGGTTAACCGCGTAGTTTAAAATATTCCACGTTCTTTGAAATAACAGCCATTTCGAGCCGCGTACTTTTCATAAGTGCAGCTCTGCGTTCTACTGGATCAGAGCCGAGACAGAGGCGCCCAAACCCGCAACAGCTCCGGCACCTTTGCGCACAGAGAACTGCTTTTTTAATCTTCCCATTCTGCTGTGCTGCGGGTTAATACCAAAACTTTCTAGCAGCAAACGACGGCTCGTTCACATGGTCAGAGCAGCGAGTGACGAGCCGCCTCTCACAGGTCTTCACAAAAGTTTAAATACAAGTGATGTGTGTGGAGCTGATCCCGAGGACCATAAACACAAACATGTTCCATGTGGTTTGACTGGAGCCGTGTATCTGCGCGAATCCTTTGGGCTCCGTGACACAGAGGAGCGCGACAGACCGGTATGTGTGTGTGTATGTGTGTGTGTATGTATGTGTGTGTGTGTGTGTGTGTATGTATATGTGTATGTGTGTGTGTATGTATATGTGTGTGTGTATAAATGTAAGCTCCAATGTAGTTCTGACCCGCGCCAGTGTGCAACTTTGACGGTAACAGAGGGGAGAGATGATGCGTCTGGATGTTACGTATGGAGAGGGGGAAAGTGTGTGTGTGTGTGTGTGTGTGTGTGTGTGTGCGCGCGTGCGTGTGTGCATATGTGGCTCGTGCGGCGTGAGAGTCGTCCCGGAGTTTATAATACATGGGCGCATACAGCTAGATACAGACCCGCTCGTCACACCGTGCAAATAGGGCTTAAAATAGCGTTATTAAGAGACCTCCCCTCTCCCCGTTTTCTCTTTTTTTAACCGACAGCTTTGACCGGTTAAAGCCGAATATACATTTCCTTTCCACCTCCTCCTCACTTTTGACTCATCTTCTGACCTTAAATGTGTTTCTTGTAAGAAAACTATGTTTGATTTGAGTATTTTAATCCTGTTCATCACCTGCTTTACCTTTTTTAATCTCTGCAGCCCTCTACAGTTCCAAGATGTAATTTTAATGTTTAAATCCACTTAATTATTAAAAGATTGTTAAAAAAAACCCCACTGCCATTATTCTCAAACCAAACTTGGTGAACATGAACCCAGAACAACAAATAAATGCCCCCCCTGTCCATCTGTTCAGGTAAACCCCCCTTTGAATGATGAACTTCCAGAAAGCAAAGATCTGTTCCACACCACGTGAGGAGCAGTATAACTAGTTTACTAAAGCGAAAATAGAGATTGCAGCTGCTCTGCCACTAATATCTCTCCATCAAAAAATAATAATAATAATAATAAAAAAAATAGCATGAAAATAATAATTATCTAACCTGCCATTGTCAGAATTATAGTCCCATTGATCTTAATGCTTTACTCTATAAGTCTTCTTGCCTGTCACATTTAATCTTTAGTATGAAGAGAGAAGCTTCTTCAGTGCTGGTAAAGATGTGTGAGCGGTCATTGTAGGTCACGATGAGACGAGCAGGGTGAATGATGCCGTATCGTAGCCCCAGTTGACGGAGTTGTCGCCGCGCCTCGTCGAAGGTCTTCATCAGCCGTGTGTCTCGGGCGGAACGTCTTGGTAGAACCGAACGGGTCGGTCCTTGTAGAGGATTTGCCGTTTTGCCCTGGCTGCGCGCATCACAGTTTCTTTATCCCTATAATTCAAGAATTTCATTATAAGAGCTCTGGGTGCAGAGTCAGCGGCAGCATGGTCTCTTCTTGGTCCCAGCCTGTGGTGCCCGCTCCACTGTTAGCTTCACCCGGAGCGGCGCGAGGTCCAGTGCCTCCGGGATCCAGCTCTCCAGGAATGTGCAGGCATCATTTCCCTCAGCCTTCTCCGGCAAATTCACGAGCCTCAAGTTTGAACGCCTTGATCTTGCCTCTAAATCCAATACCTTATCCTCCAAGGATTTATTCTTCTCCTCCAGGCAAGTCACTTTGTTTTGAAGCGTATTCACCTCGTCTTCTGCCGTGGATATTCTTGATTCTGCCTGAGTGACTCGCGTGGTGCAGTCGGCTAATTCTTTCTTCACACTTTCTGTTACGGCAAGAAGATTTTCGAGTTTTGTAGCAAACCCAGTCTTCATTGTATAGAGATCAGACTTCATATCCGTGATTGCTGCCATTATTCCCCCTAAAGTAGCCTCGGACTCTGGCTGGTTTCCCATAGCCGCAGTAGCCGCGCTCGTTGTTGAAGCAATGCTAGCGATGTCAGTGCTAGCCTCCGCCTCCATTACTTTTTCGTTAGCCTTGGGTTTGGTCGTCACTGTGGCAAAAGTTGACAAATCTGATTGCGTTCGGCCCCGAGTAGTCTTCTTCAGCGGCATCGAGTGTTCCTGTTACGCTATAGATGCAAAGGGGATGAATGGCGTCTCTGAAATGTCGCCAAATGTAAGGATTTTACTAAAAAGAGTGGCAGAGCAGCTCAGGCACGTCTTCTCAACTAGCCGCCATAACCGGAAATTCTCTTTTAACCTTTTAGCCTTATTTGTGAGATTCAAGCTAATTAGTGTTGGCCAAGTTAGCTAACTCTACTTGATATCATAAAACATGCTAACAAGGCTAATATTCGTTTTTACATTATGCCAGTCTCACTTTGCCTTAGATTTATTTACAACAATGTACATTGTAATATCCATAAATGCTAATCAAAATAACTTGAATTAAATAAATATTTTACTTTTATGAACAAAAAGCTGCAGAAGTTGAAAACATAGACTACATGTGATGCAAACATGATAAAAATGCTAATTAAACCCTTAATAGGTGTTAGCATTTTTGAATATTACAATGTACATTGTGGTAAATAAATCTAAGGCAAAGTGAGACTGGCATAATGTAAAAACGAATATTAGCCTTGTTAGCATGTTTTATGATATCAAGTAGAGTTAGCTAACTTGGCCAACACTAATTAGCTTGAATCTCACAAATAAGGCTAAAAGGTTAAAAGAGTTTTTTAACATAATTAATCTGAACATGTCAAAATGAACACCTGAAATATTATAAACACATATTGTACTGCTACTAGATTCTCAACCTGCCCTGGTCCTGTCTCCCCTGGTCCTGTCTCCCCTGGTCCTGTCTCCCCTGGTCCTGTCTCCCCTGGTCCTGTCTCCCCTGGTCCTGTCTCCCCTGGTCCTGTCTCCCCTGGTCCTGTCTCCCCTGGTCCTGTCTCCCCTGGTCCTGTCTCCCCTGGTCCTGTCTCCCCTGGTCCTGCCTCCCCTGGTCCTTGCTCCCCTAGCCCTGGGTCCCCTGGTCTCTCCCCTGATCCTGGGTTCCTTGGTCTCTACCCTTGTCCTGGGTTCCTTGTCCTAGCTCCACTGGTCCTGGTCTCTCCCCTGGTCCTGTCTCGCCTGGTCTCTCCCCTGATCTCTCCCCTGGTCTCTCCCCTGGTCTCTCACCTGGTCTCTCACCTGGTCTCTCCACTGGTCTCTCACCTGGTCTCTCCCCTGGTCTCTCACCTGGTCTCTCCCCTGGTCTCTCCCCTGGTCTCTCTCCCTGGTCTCTCTCTCTGGTCTCTCTCTGGTCTCTCTCTGGTCTCTCTGGTCTCTCTCTGGTCTCTCTCTGGTCTCTCTCTGGTCTCTCTCTCTGGTCTCTCTCTGGTCTCTCTCTGGTCTCTCTCTCTGGTCTCTCTCTGGTCTCTCTCTGGTCTCTCTGGTCTCTCTCTGGTCTCTCTCTGGTCTCTCTCTGGTCTCTCTCTCTGGTCTCTCTCTGGTCTCTCTCTGGTCTCTCTGGTCTCTCTGGTCTCTCCATCTGGTCTCTCTCTCCTGTCTCTCTCTCTGGTCTCTCTCTCTGGTCTCTCTCTCTGGTCTCTCTCTGGTCTCTCTCTGGTCTCTCTCTCCTGTCTCTCTCTCTGGTCTCTCTCTCTGGTCTCTCTCTGGTCTCTCTCTGGTCTCTCTCTCTGGTCTCTCTCTCTGGTCTCTCTCTGGTCTCTCTCTGGTCTCTCTCTGGTCTCTCTCTGGTCTCTCTCTCTCTGGTCTCTCTGGTCTCTCTCTGGTCTCTCTCTGGTCTCTCTGGTCTCTCTCTCTGGTCTCTCTCTGGTCTCTCTCTGGTCTCTCTCTCTGGTCTCTCTCTCTGGTCTCTCTCTCTGGTCTCTCTCTGGTCTCTCTCTCTGGTCTCTCTCTGGTCTCTCTCTCTGGTCTCTCTCTGGTCTCTCTCTGGTCTCTCTCTCTGGTCTCTCTCTGGTCTCTCTGGTCTCTCTCTGGTCTCTCTGGTCTCTCTCTGGTCTCTCTCTGGTCTCTCTGGTCTCTCTCTGGTCTCTCTGGTCTCTCTCTCTGGTCTCTCTCTGGTCTCTCTCTGGTCTCTCTGGTCTCTCTCTCTGGTGTCTCTCTGGTCTCTCTCTGGTCTCTCTCTCTGGCCTCTCTCTGGTCTCTCTCTCTGGTCTCTCTCTCTGGTCTCTCTCTCTGGTCTCTCTCTGGTCTCTCTCTCTGGTCTCTCTCTGGTCTCTCTCTCTGGTCTCTCTCTGGTCTCTCTCTCTGGTCTCTCTCTGGTCTCTCTCTCTGGTCTCTCTCTGGTCTCTCTGGTCTCTCTCTGGTCTCTCTCTGGTCTCTCTGGTCTCTCTGGTCTCTCTCTGGTCTCTCTCTGGTCTCTCTGGTCTCTCTCTGGTCTCTCTGGTCTCTCTCTCTGGTCTCTCTCTGGTCTCTCTCTGGTCTCTCTGGTCTCTCTCTCTGGTGTCTCTCTGGTCTCTCTCTGGTCTCTCTCTCTGGCCTCTCTCTGGTCTCTCTCTGGTCTCTCTGGTCTCTCTCTGGTCTCTCTCTGGTCTCTCTCTGGTCTCTCTGGTCTCTCTCTCTTGTCTCTCACTGGTCTCTCTCTCTCTGGTCTCTCTCTGGTCTCTCTCTGGTCTCTCTCTGGTCTCTCTCTCTGGTCTCTCTCTCTGGTCTCTCTCTGGTCTCTCTCTCTGGTCTCTCTCTCTCTGGTCTCTCTCTGGTCTCTCTCTGGTCTCTCCATCTGGTCTCTCTCTCCTGTCTCTCTCCTGTCTCTCTCTCTGGTCTCTCTCTCTGGTCTCTCTCTGGTCTCTCTCTGGTCTCTCTGGTCTCTCTCTCTGGTGTCTCTCTGGTCTCTCTCTCTGGTCTCTCTCTGGTCTCTCTCTGGTCTCTCTGGTCTCTCTCTGGTCTCTCTCTGGTCTCTCTCTGGTCTCTCTCTGGTCTCTCTGGTCTCTCTGGTCTCTCTCTGGTCTCTCTCTGGTCTCTCTCTGGTCTCTCTCTTGTTGTGTCTGCTATTATTAATATTCTTTAATTCTACATAAACATAAAGTATGTATGTATCTTCATATGTGTAAAATCGTGTTTGGAATAATGTGAGCACGCAATGGCAGGAAGTCACTTATCTAAATCATAAGGCCAATGTGACGTTGGAGACAATAGAACCCGCAGCTGCATCTCTGCAGCGTCTGTGCCATTAGACTGCACATGTATGTCTTGTGGATGCATGTTTGGTATAATTGTGTCATAGGACATCTGGAGGGACAATAATAGTCTATAGATTCGATTTATTTACCATTTGCAGTAAAACCACATGTAGTGAGATCCTCAGGGAAGAAAGATTCAGAGATACTGAGTTAACCAGGACTAGTCTATAAGATTATTAAATGACAAGTATTTATGACATCCTGCCCTTGCGCATCTATAAGAGCTCTGTGCTGAATGTGGTCTTTGTCAGTCATTCATACCATCCTCATTCTCTGAGCTGACCCAGGCTGCGAGCGCTAAGCCTGAATTGGACTCAATGCAACCTGATTATGCCATTAAACTATTTCTTTAATACATAACTCAGAAGTGCATTCCTTCTCCAACACTATACTGGTTTTGTGCGGGAAACCCCATCTTCTGCGGAGAAGAAGATACAACACTCTCCTGTCTCTCTCTCTGGTCTCTCTCTCTGGTCTCTCTCTCGTGAGGAGGCTATCAAGGGAATTACAACCAGTCTCATCGAAGCGCTACGGGGAGTGGTGTAATCGTCCCTTGCAAGTCCTGGTGGCGTTTTGCAGCCCCTCCTCCCAGTAAAAAAACACACTGAAACCAGGGCGCCTGAAAAGTTGGCGTCTTACGATGATCTTAAAGCTGTAAATGATGCTGTAGCTCCCATGGTGGCAGTGGTACCAAAGCCCATACACGATCCTGATTCAGGTTCCACCTGAAGCTAAATTTATCTCCTGTTTGTTGATTTGGCTAATGCATTTTCTCTGTTCCAGTGCACGGAGCATCCCAATTCTGGTTCGCGATTTCTTTTAGGCGGGCGCATATATAATTTCACACAAACCCGCCTCATGCCAGGGTTTCCGCGATGCCATCCCAAATATTCAATGCGGCCTGAACGTGAATCCCCTGGCCCCGTTGGTTTCTGGTCTGTCGGCCAGTACGCGCGCTACCTCCAGTACGTAGACGACCTCTTTATTTGTGCTTGGACGAGAAACATGCGAAACCGACACTGGTGACCTTACTTCAGCATCTGCAATCCAGAAGGTCACAGAGCATTTGTTACCCCAAAAAAAATTACAGTTTGTAAAGACGGAAGATTGTCTTCCCATGGGCCACTTGATATCTGAAACACAGGCAAAAGCCTTTCCACCAACAGAGTGGCGGCAAATCCAAAACTTCCAAAACCCCAGACAATAAAACAATTAATTCAATCTTAGGGATGTGCTCTTTACTGTCGACAGTTTATTCCATCTATTCAGTTTTGGAAACTCCCGCTCGGTGCAACTCATACAATGGGAAGGGCTGCGCACATGTGACAAGATCAATGGACCCCTGAAGCTGAAAAATCTTTTCTGGATCTGAAAATTGCCCTACCAAAGCCCACCCCACACTAGTCTCCCCTGAGCAACCCGCCCTTCACCAGGACTGTGGATGAGACGATGGGTGAATGGTGTCGGTACTTTTGCAGTCTCCACGAGGGCCATTGAGACCCATGCTTATTTCTCAGCAAAACTCGATCCCGTGGCAGCCGGCTGCCATCGCTTGCCTGCGGGCTGTGGCTGCTGCGTGAGAAAGACGGTCCTAGCATCCCGTGACCTTGTGGGATACACTGAATTAACCTTGCTTGTGCCACACGGCTGTTTCCCGATCCTGTTAGAGCAAGAAAACCTCCCACCATTCTGCGGCCGCTGGCGGAAATACAACACGGTGCTCCTTAACTTCCCAATGTCACGTACAACAGCGATGCACCCAGCGGAACCCCTCCTTCACTAGCTTGCCCACCCAAGGAAGGGGAGCCACACTGCTGTATCGCCACAAAAGAACAGAAATGCACTCCAGGCCAAACCTGAAAGAGTCTGTGTGCCAGAGAAAAGGAAAATGAACGTCTGCTGAAATCTGTCATGTGCCCTTGGAGAGTCTGTGTGCCAGAGAAAAGGAAAATGAATTTCTGTTCGTGTGTGAATTAGACAAAGAGACTGGTGTGTGCGGAGGTCTGGATGGTCGCTGTCCAGCCAAATAGAGCGGGGGTGACAGTGATGGAGGGGTTCAACATGGGGGGGGGACAACATAGTGCAGTCAGTACTTGATGACTGGAGGGAAAAAACACCAGGGAAATGTTGTCAACACAGAGAGGGGTCACGACTGTCCGGAAACAAAGGGAGATTCCATCACTCCAGAGAAGGAGTTGGTTGTGCTGTTTGGTCAGAGAAGTGGAGAATAAGTCAACCGCTGGAAAATAATATGAGTTCTGCTGCAAAAGAAAAGGTCTGAGCAAATACATCTGCAGATAATAGGCTAGACCACCAAAAAAAGGTCTGATAGCGTACTTTGTCAACATGTTGAATTTTTTTTAATGGGACGGTGCATGTTTGAACAGACATATTAAAGACATGAATGTAAACATACCAGATTTCAGACTAATTTTCACCTGTAGTCCCATGGGGTTATGGTCACTATATGCAAAGGGTGAAGCCGTTTGGTCACGAAGATCTAAAAAGGAAATATTGGGATATTTTAAGCTATATTGGATATCGCTTATTAATAATAACAACAAATTAATTTTATTTGGACACTCAAAGAAGCTGCACATGTCATTATTCTTTCACTCCATACACAGTGGTGATGAATTACTAATGTAGCCACAGCTGCCCTGGGGCACACTGACAGAAGTGAAGCAACCAGTATGTCCCACGACCACACACACCAGACTCCGAGGTGAATTGAATTGAATTTTAGGCAATGTGGGTGAAGTGTCTTGCCAAAGGATACCAAAACAGTTTGGACTTTACATCTGGAGCCGCCTCACTGTGGCACCTGGTGTGAAGTAAGTAAAGTAAGTAATCTTTATTTATATACCGCCTTTCACAGACCAGAGTCACAAAGCGGTTTACAATTGTTACTTTTTGGGCACTTGTCTCCCACTCCACACAGAGATGGAAGCGGGTGTTCCCAGAGGTCTCCCATCACAGAACTAAGAGATTTCCCATCACAGTGCTTCTTAAGGTTGACCTTCTGTTGAGGCCAAGCTAAAAGTGCTGGTAGGAGTTAGGAAAAGTAAGGAAAGCATCCCCTGGTCATTCTCAAGGACTTCAGACTTTCCTGCTCAAGTGTAACTCGCGCTGCTTGTGATCACTAAACAATGAGCGCACACCGCCCTCCTCTGCCTGAATTGTGCCACACCGCAAACTTGTTAAGCATAACATTCCAAACGTTACATAACATCAGAAACTCACACTTATGAGAGTGATACTAATGATACTGATGAATCAAGAGCTGCACTAAATGACAAGAGATCAATCCATTGTAAACTCTTTCTTCTCCTAATAATGTAAACAGTGTGAAAAGCAACATTAAACACACTATAATGACATCTTACAGACTATAGAACGTCCAAAGCATTTCATAACATTTCATTTTGTTCATAAAGTTTTTCTGCAGAGGTAAAGGTATTTCACGTTCTACAACAAATGTTTTTTTTTCTATCAGGCCAAAACTATGCAAGACTCCCGACTGGTGTTAGACATTTTTATATTTTCTCCACAAACATCTACTTGACTTGAATGGAACTGTACCCATTTCTATGTCATGAGTATGAAATCATTGGGCCTCATTCACGAACGGTTCTTAGGAACAGATTTGTACGTAAATCCTACTTACGCGGTTTTTACGAAGAAAGTGGCATTCACGAATATTTCTCGTAACCAGAATTTCTCTTGGGCAAGTACAAATCCTACGAGTCCTCAGGAGCACTCGTACGCATTCAGTGCCGACATGTTCACATGCGGGGGTTGTCCTCTTTGGTGAAGTTGAATAAAAATACAACATTCCAGTGATATGTCCGTCATATCGATGTATGTATTTATTTATTTGTAGTAATCTTTATTAGTAATCTTTATTTATATACCGCCTTTTTCACTGCAGATCTGGCCTACTTTTTAATTCATTTTGAAATGAAATGTGCCAACGCTTTATCAAATACATTGGAAATCTTGCCGTGTATTAGTGACCCCTTCCTATTTATAGGGGGCATTTCTTTATCCACGGGCCACAGAACAACGGCATATATACTGCTGCTGCAGGAGGTTACTGGGTCCGCGCTGAGTCTCTGCGCTGGTCTCTCCTATGGATCTATACGGGTCTGCGCTGGTGTCTCCCATATACGGGTCTGCACTGGTCTCTCCCATGGATCTATACGGGTCTGCACTGGTCTCTCCCATATACGGGTCTGCACTAGTCTCTCCCATGGATCTATACTGGTCTGCACTGGTCTCTCCATACGGATCCGCGCTGGTCTCTCAAGTCTGGTCTATGCGGTCTCTCTTCGGTCCGCACTGGTCTCTGCGCACCGGTCTCTCCAGTCAGGTCACTCCAGTCTATGCGGTCTCTCCTATAGGTCCGCGCTGGTTTCTGTGTGCTGGTCACTCCAGTCTCTCCTCGGGTCTGCATTGGTCTCAGCGCTGGTCCGCGCTGGATCTCCTCCCAGGGTCCAAAATATTTTGAGATTAATCTCAAAACATTTTGAGATTCATCTTTAAAATAATACATAATATATTTTTAAATTAAGCTCATAACATTTTGAGATTAATCTCATCATATTCTTAGATTAATCTCATAATTTTGCTAGTTCGACTTTATTATCATAATATTTCGACTTTTAAGTCAACATTTTATAACTTTATTCTCAGTCTGGTAAAAGAAGAAAAAAGGGTGACTTTTGCTCCGTGTAAAGGCCTGTTGTGTGATATAGGTCTTAGAGGAACAGCCCTTGGCTGGTTTAAATCCTATTTATCAGATCGATATCACTTCGTCAATGTGAATCAGGACTCGTCGCCTTATTCTGGAGTGGAATTCGGTGTGCCGCAGGGTTCGGTACTCGGACCGATTCTTTTTACTCTCTACATGCTGCCACTGGGAAACATTATTAAAAAGCATGGAATTAATTTCCACTGCTATGCAGATGACACACAGCTTTATCTGTCGATGAAGCCTAATCAGACAGATCAGCTAGAAAAGCTCAGTGCCTGCATAAAGGACCTTAAAATGTGGATGACTCTTAACTTCCTACTTCTCAACCCGGAGAAGACAGAAGTGATCCTACTCGGTCCGAAGCGCCTGCGTGACTCCCTCACTAACCAGATGGTTACTCTCGATAATGTCAGTATAATACCCAGTAACACTGTGAGGAATCTTGGAGTCATTTTTGACCAAGAACTCTCCTTCAAGGCTTATATAAGCCAAGCAACTAAAACGGCGTACTTCCACTTACGGAACATCGCTAAAATTAGGAATTTCCTTCCTAAAAGTGACGCGGAAAAACTCATTCACGCGTTTGTCACCTCAAGGCTCGACTACTGTAACGCTTTACTGGCAGCGTGCCCTAAAGCCTCTTTGAAGAGCTTCCAGCTCGTTCAGAATACAGCAGCTAGGATCTTAACAGGTACCAAAAGGAGGGAGCACATAACTCCGGTGTTAAAATCACTCCACTGGCTCCCTGTGGAGTACAGAATAAAGTTTAAAATCCTACTCTTAACATATAAAGCCATAAATGGCTTGGCTCCTTCTTATCTCCAAGACACGTTAGTGTCGTATCAACCAGGTCGAGCGTTGCGCTCACAAAACGCCAGACGTCTGGTGGTCCCTAAGGTCTCAAAGGTCACTGTTGGTGGCAGAGCATTTAGCTACCAAGCTCCTTTACTGTGGAATCAGCTTCCCATTTATGTTAAGGAAGCAGATACGGTCTCCACATTCAAGGCCAGGCTTAAAGCACTTTACTTTAATTTAGCATATAATTAGGTAATATATAATATGTAGTGTATATATTATATATATATGCTGTATTATGTTATATATTATGTTATATATTATTCAATAATGTATTGTGTTATGTTGTATATTATGTTATATATTATGCTGTATGTTATTCTTTATTCAAGGCTAGGTTTAAAACAGTCCTCTTTAGTTTAGCATATGGCTAGGAAGGTAAGACTCGGAGAAGGTTAAACTCCTCAGAGTGTTAGTCAAGCTGCATAGGGAGTCAGTTTGCTGGGAGAAGTATGGTAACTTGAGCACTATCCTCTCCTCCTTCCTA
The DNA here is from genome assembly GCA_964034765.1 of Knipowitschia caucasica. Classification (NCBI taxonomy): domain Eukaryota; kingdom Metazoa; phylum Chordata; class Actinopteri; order Gobiiformes; family Gobiidae; genus Knipowitschia; species Knipowitschia caucasica. The sequence goes on from OZ035826.1 coordinate 29,282,264, forward strand.
CTTTATCTGTTTAGCATTTTTAGGATTCTGACTGTAGTTTGTTCATTGCTATTCACCCGTTGTCCCATTGTCTGTTTCATGGTACGATGACGGGATCTCTGAGCCTGGCCTCCTCCATCTACACCTGCGGACTGCCCCGCCCGACCCGCCTGGGAGTGCTTCAGTCCTGCACCGGACCTGTCCACGTTCAGCGTCCACTGGTCCACGTTCTGTAGCTAGCTTAGGTCCTGGATCATTAGTCTGTCCGTCCGGAGGAGCGGATCCCTTTCTCATATGGGTCTCCCTCCCTGTGGGTTTCCCTAGTTCTCCTCCAAGGTTTCTCACTTTTTCCCACTGGGTTTTTTAAGAGTTTTTCCTTGTCGATGCAGGAGGGTCTTGTTGGACAGTTAGTGTCCAACAGAAAGGATTGGTGATGATCAGGACACTTTAGCATTCTACAACATGTATGGACATTTTCTTCTGTGTGTGCTTTATACTGTATTCTTCATGTGTTTTAACTGTTGATTCTCTGACCTGTGTTGGTGATTTCAATGGTTTTGTTAAGTCCTCTGAGATGACTTCTGTTGTGACCTAGGGCTATACAAGAATAAATTGTATTGTATTGTATTGTTGCTGTTTCCTCTGCCGTCTGCACACGGCCCTGCAGTCCCTTATATGGGCATTAGTGGGCGGTTACTTATGATAAGTACCTATGCTAATGAAGCACCTGGCACGCGCGCTCTACTTACGAGGAAATGGGATTCATCAATCTGAGAGAACAGCTGCGAACAATTCAGCGGCTTACGAGTGCGTTGATGAATCCCACGTGGGGACTTCTTAGAAATCTACTTAAGGACAACTTGAGAAGAAAGTTGAGTAGTTTCTTACGAAGTTATTCGTGAATGAGGCCCATTCAATCCCGCCACTTTGGAAAATAAATCTTCTCCTTTTCCGTAAGGCAAGGCAAGGCAAGTTTATTTGTATAGCACAATTCATACACAAGGCAATTCAAAGTGCTGAACAGAACAAGAAAGCATTAAAATCATAAATAATCACAGTACATTAAAAAAAAGATAAAAAATATAAAATCCCTCAGTTGTATGCACAGCTAAACAGAACCGTCTTTAACCTGGTTTTAAACATTGTCAGAGAGGAGGCCGTAACGATAATTAAAAGCTTTCTACGTTCACCACCAGCACAATAAAGCCACAATACTTTGCATTAGTGTGAGTGTTATTTATCCCTAATGAGTAGTTAACAAATCAGGCCTCCTCTTGGACGATATATCCTGGGTCTTGGATCTGAGTTACAACACAACGACAGCTGTATTTCCTAACAACCCGATTGTATACGGTAATCCTGATTTAAATCCTTGTCTGCGCTGCCAACGCCGACGTCTCTCCTGTACCACTTTATCATGCGTCATATCCATCTCCCACAACAGAACAGGCTGCAGAATAAGCACATAGCAGCTAAGTGGTGATAAAGTTAAAAAGATGTTGATTTGTTGCCCAGCTGGCAGTTTGTGTCAGTAGTAGCAATAATGAATGAAAACTGTTGAGATTAAGAGAGACAGGGAACTCATAAAGTTGCTGGAAAGAAGTTGCGTTCTCAACACAAACTGGTGAAATTGTCAAACTGGAAAAGGAAAGGGAGGAGGCGAGAGGCAAGCCGTGAATGCAAATGAGAATGGTGTGTATCACGGAAATGATTGCTGCTGCCATTACAATTATCATTAGCATGTGTTGTGTTGGCAATAAGTAGTCTCATTATGGCAGATCCTATCATCTCACTAATTGTGGAGGATGCAGTGTTTGAGCGAGCGGGGGGCCTGGTTACAACAGAAAGGCTCCTTCACCGGGATCAGCAAAATACAGTCAAAAATATGTCCAACTATATTTTGGGTAAAAATCTTCTGTTCTTTTCTATAATTGCACACAAGAAAAATAAATGACACGTCTGTAAAGTGCATTTCTGAATTAGTAAATATTAATTTGATAACATATTGCATTTAAATATAGGCCTGTAGAGATAAAGTTAATTGCATCTAATTTAGTAATTGGATAATTGTTTTTTGGAAAATATACTGATAATTATGTGTATAATGCAGGCAGAGCTAATTATCTCAGAAGGATATAGAAATGTGTGTAATATGTACTTTTAATCAAGCCTACTCATAACTTATCTCGCCTGTGAAGATTTTCTTGAGTCAAATTTGTAAAAATCTCCTATGCCTTGTTCTTTCACATTCATAACAAACTGTTATGTAACCCCTGTGTCATAAAACAATAGGTAAACTAAGTAGAACAAACAAGAAGCTACAAAATCTTAGAATATAGTTATAACACAGTAAGTACTAAGTAATAAATGTGTGATAAGAAAATAATAGTAATGTAATAGAGTTGTATTAGGCTAGTAGTCAGAAGTCTAGATTTGGCTCAAGGAGGGAGTGGCAGGAGACTGAATAAGTTTGGTTGGTACCATGTATTAACAAAAGACAAAAACAATACAGTGACACACAAATATAAACCCAAACTCAGTGAATGGCCATTCAATGGTAACACGTGTTTCGAATCAATATTCATTCAGCACTGCACAAGTACAATGTATAGAAACGGTTTTCACAGTATTCACATTCAAAAGCAACCAGTGATAGAATTCAACAAAACAGTTTCTCAGTTCATTAATAACCCACGCTGGGTTTGACCAGTTGGACAGAGGGAGGCGGTGCACAAGAGTTTGTGAGATGTGGATGAGTGGATTGCAAAAGTTCCGTGCAAAGTGGGGAGAAAGTTTGTGGGCTGCAAGGAGCCCCCTACCGGCCAGCAGGGGAGATGCGAACATGCGACTCCAGATCCAGTAGGCTCTAGGCCTGGTCCTTCAGCTCGCCATCATGGTCAAAACCTGGCCAATTCCTTGTATTCCTCCTCACAAGCGAGCTGATCACTATTCACTATGATTTGTCACCTTGGTGAGAGTTAGCTATTTACATTATCTTGTGGTAATATTTCCAAATAAAAACGATGCTGTTTGCGGGTTTATGTTGTTTTTGTGATAAAAATTACCTATTCTGTAAAACCAAATGATCAGAATACTTTATTCTGCTGGTAAGTGAGTATTGCTTCGGGAAAGCTATCTTAAATCTCAATAAAACAGCTTAAAAATGGTACAAAGTTTGTTTGAGTCTCGACATTTCTTTCAGTGGCAGTTGAAGGCGAGAGTGGGGCCCTAGAGTGCTCTCCTCATCATGTGACAGCGCTGTCGTGTGAGAAGAGCAGCTTTACTCCTGCACATTCCCCTTCTCTTCAGACCTATCAATCTTCCGCTGCACAAAGTTTTGACTCTCCAACAGTCTGTTTGGCACTTGCAATCAATCAAGCTAACGATGCCATGAGTTATAGTTCACAAAGGCATATCCAAATCACACAGCGGAAATTTACACAGGAATAAGCAGCTAATGCAGGGAATCAGCATTGCAGACACATACTTAGGATCAAATATAATTATTATTGTACAGGGCTAAATCACAACAACAGTCCATATGAAGGATCCACTGGGTATGTGTGTGTTGTCTGTTGTGTGTGCACGAACTGTGATTTGTAAATAAACTTGAGTGATGGCCCGCATGGCGCCGTAAAGATGGCGCCGTGGCAAGAGCTCTGGTGTGTGTCGTCTTCTCTGTCTGGTGCACACCGGGGTAGTCTTGCACAATTTTTCCAATGTGGTTTTACTGCAAATGGCAAATAAATGAATCTGAATCTGAATCTGATCTGTGATTCATGTATCTTCTGTAACATGTACTGTTCCAGTTGAATAAATACATGAATAATAATAGTGATAATAATAATGAACAATAAAACACAAACCAACAGCAGCAGTGACTGGAGATATCTGTTGATCGCAATTTTAGGCAGTGCAATAACTAATTTTAACAATGTTTTTTTCCTGATATTATTTTTTTCAAATAAACATTGAAGATGCGGTAAATTATTTATCCAGATGCATTTTTATTTGAGTACTGTAAGGAAACATCCTCAAGCCCCAAAAGTAGTCAAGTTATCATGTGTTTTCAAAGGAAGAGACATGACCAGATGCCTGTAGCCTCAAAAAATAAATCATAAATATTTTTGAGCGAACCAATAGGATGCGTTCATCCCTTCTCTCTCCCTCTTACTTTTTTGTCAGTGCACCCCATGGATCTATTATAATAACTGGATAGGGTATTACTAGCTTGGAGCTGAAGAACCCATGTGCTCGGGGGATTCTCGCGGTACTGCAGACTGAACAAGACTATATTCACGTGGGCTACCCAGAAATTTTCCCCATAGAACTCAATGTAAACTAAAACAGCTCAACCTCAGCTGAGAGAGAACCCACAGCTTTCATAAAGATCGGATTTTGTGGGGATTTTAGTGTCCCTTGTCATCCTGAACTTTTTTTCTTCCCTAAATTCTTCAGTTTTCTTTAAATCCACACTTTACTGCCACAAACTCTCCGCTCTACCACTTCTCTGATCAGCAGCTCTGATTGGTCAGAGCACGGCTGAGCCTCTCTGTGCACGTGCATGAGAGCCACACACGCGTATTTTGCGCAACGCATCATGGGAGATCATCCACTGCGAACAACAGGGAGGACCAGACGATGCTCTGAGTCCGAAAATGACCTTGTTTTTGCTCAATCAGGTCAGGATTTTTTGCTACAGAAATATTTTTTTAAGTCGATTTTGCGAAACAAAAACAAATTTCTGCGGATCATCAGCTGAGAAACCCTTGACGTTTTTTCCGTTTTCCTCAAGAAATAAAAGTCAACGTATCCAAAGTCATTCAGTTTTTATTTACTCCATCAAATTTAATAAGCAGAATTCATAATAACGTAGACGTACATAATCCGTAACACTATGGCTGTATCTCAAAAAGTTGACCTGATAGAGCAAAATGCATGTGATATTTGCACTCAGAACACCAAAATTAGTCTAAATCAGTTGAGAAACCCCTGACCATTTTTTGGCTGTCAATGTGTTATCATATTATAGGACACATCTGCAGAGGATCTGATTATGAATATAGGTTCTGTATATAAATGGGTAATTCAGCGCGGATGTTTAGAATTCTTTGTTCAGTTTTCATGTAGTTCCAGAGCCTAATGGAGGCTTGATTTGGAGGCTCCGTGAAAACAAACAACTGAGCATGCGCGCAGCTACGAGCATCAGCGCCGATGATTGACAGCCCTTGGCATGACTCGATTAGTTAACGTGGACGGCATCGTGGATTCTGAGCTATAGCTAAGAGAAGGGAAGGCGGCACTTGCCAGTAATATTAGATCAACATTTTAGGCCAGGAGGTCAATTTTACACATTTCCTAAAATTTGTAATTTATTTAGAGTTACAGACTATCACTTTAAAGCAAAAAAAGTAATGAAACTAATGTACTGTAACAGTGGTTTGTTTTTAAGTTCAAGTAAAACCCTATAGTCCCTATAGTGTCCCTATAGTGACATTATGGAAATGTGTCTCTGCATTGGACCCATCCTTCATTACATAATGGTTAATATACGGTGATGTGGTTAAAGTTAATGGTTAACATAAACAATTACTTTTTTTTTAAGTAACTTACCCAACACTGGCCAGGTATCAAAAATGGCATTATTCCGAGTCGTTTACACTCTACATGAGGAGTTCAGACGTCACTAAATAAGAGATGAGGAATAGTGCAGCGGGAGATGAGCTGAAGTGTTAGAAAGCATGGGCGTGTGGGCAGGTGCTCTCCCCGTTTGCTTAGTGTCATGTGCAATTATGATCTGAGTGGGCAGTTGTCTCTCTGCAAGAACCAACTTAAAACCTACTGAAAGGGTCATGTATAATCATCAGTACCACCCTAGACGCTCAGAAGGGATAGAGTGTTAATACAAGAGTTAAAATATATATATATATATATATATATATATATATATATAATGTAAATGAGCACTTTATTGTCCCCATAGGGAAATTTGTCCTTTGACCCATCCTGATGCCACTAAAGCTTACGTCAGAGGCAGTGGTCGCCATAGTAACAGCGCCCTGGTTTGGTCAGGACTACCGCAGCTGGAGGAATTTTCCCTATTGAGTATATGTTTAGTGGCAGGGGAAACACAGGGAGAACATGCAAACTTCACTCAAAAAGGCACTCTTCCAACCGGGGTTCGAACCCAGGACCTTCTTTCTGAGAGGCAAGAGTGCTATCCTCTCAGCGACCGTGCTGTTTTATAATATTACAAAAACATACTTTTACAGCATGGTTTATTGAATAGCACATTCTATTTTAGCATCGTTGGATGAAATGCTTTGGACTTGCCCATTGTGTCAGATTCAACATATTCATGAATTCTAACAGCAGCAAACAACACTAGTAATACTATTACTAACAAGTAATGGTAATCAGGAATGAGCAGAAATATAACAGAATCACTACTCCGAATGACATGTCAAAGTACTTTTATCCATCACAGGTGGGTACAGCTGCAAGAGCAGTGATGCTTTAACTGGATAGAGTGCGAGTTCATGTATTTAAGCAGGACAGGGCCTGGTTATTGCTGTGATGGGAGACCGGTAACCCCACGGTGCCACAGTGGAAAAGCTGTAAATTCAAAACTGCTGTTTTCCACCCACAGAGGTGAGTATGAGCATGGTGTGTGAATGAAACAAATGTATCAGTAGTTTACCACCACCGTACATTTATGAATACTGCTAGTAGTAATGAAAGTATAATTTGGGTGTCATGAAAATCGCTATATACTGTAAGTGCTATGAATTATTATTATGCACACCAGGTGGCATCAAACCTACTAAGTCAAGCAGTGTTTCAACCAAAACTGCAGCAGGTATAAAATTGGAACCATGTTGAAAATGTAAGTCCTATAAATGAATAAACGCTATCACTGTATGCCACTAATGACAAGACATGATGGGATTTGTTCTCAATTTAAACAAACCGCCCCAACATTCCTCAATCTACTAAATTTACCTTGAGATTATGTTTTTTCTCTTCTTCTTGCGTTTTTTTTGCACCCAATTGAATTATTAAAGCTCTAAACCCATGCCACAATACGTTTGCTTATTCAACTCATGTGGTTTTGGGTCATTCTTTTGTTTGCCTTTTATGTAGCCTACATTCTACATTAGTGCACTACAAGCACAGCATTAACATGCCCCCAAACACACAGTGTAATATGGCATTGGGTTGCCAGATTGGGGTAATTTGTGCCATGGGTGTTTATGAGAGAAGACAACCTTTATTCGTCTCACAGTGGGGAAATTTCAATGTTGCAGCGCACATACAGGACAGTAGTAAGAGCACATAGGAAGCACACAAAATATGCAATAAAAGTAGCTGCTAAGTTCTACAGTATATGTATTGATTGGTATAATAAGTAGATAAAGTGACATTCAGTGGACATTCTGAAATTGCACATCATTGTATTTTGGTTTTATTATTATCATATCAATCTACATCATTGTTTCAATGACAATGCAAATAAGACCTTTTCCCCCATATGTTGGTTTTATGGAAGACTTTGTCCCCATACCACCCATCAATCATGCCCATCTGCACTGGGGGAGATGAGGCTTCCATGCCCAGACAGCATGTCTTTATAAAGTCTTGGCTGACCACTGTGCATGCCGTGTCCCTATTTAAGACTCTTAGGACAAGACTTTTCCTGATGCAATATCTGGGTTGCACATCACACAACAGCCAACCTAATGAAAGCCCAGCGAGTAATTGTAGAACTAAAGCCTCTCCATTTCTCATTTTCCTCCTTCCAATCTAACCGCAATCAAGTAAATCTCAGGCGGCAAAGGGCGGGTGTGCACCAGGAAATACAGCGCCCCTTCTAATTAAGTCTTCAGGTTCTCACACACTTTTATTGTGCTGCTCGGACTGCACAGAGCCAGCAGTGATAATTAAAGCCAAGCCCTCTTCTATCTATGTGGGTTGCCCCATAATTTAATTACCTTTATTAATCCGAGAAAATGTGCTGTTTCTTTTAGAAGGACAAGAACACACTGGATTGGCTTTTTGTCCTTAGCTCCCGGCATTGAAAATAAGTACCTTTTTTTATTAGTTATTGTTTTTTCAGAGTAATGACAGGATATACCAATATATGAGGGAAACTGTTGCCATGACATTCAAAAGTTGGATTTCATCATGTTAACTAGAGCTTGAACGATTAATCACAAATAATTGAGTTTGTTGCAACTTTTCTTAAGAGGTGCACAAAGTAATAATTATAAAACGTACCAACGTAACCAAAGAAGTGGGCAGGGTGTGAAGCCGCTTCTTACCTCGGGTTGGTCCGGTTCCAGTCGCGGGCCCTAACTGTCAGTCTGTGCGCACCGCCTTCAGATGAGCACCACGATATGCGGCTCCAACAGTGAAATGTCCTCTCTTCAATCCCCGGGCAAGGACCTTTTAATCCATTCATGTCGCCAACATGATTGGTTGATTGATTTGTTTTGTTTGTGGCTTCCCCATCTTATTACAGTGGCACAAATCTCTGATCATCATCGCAATTTTGCATTTAGCCTCTAAATGGCACATGATAATTTTTCTCTAGAAATTGTCGTATTTAATATTTCAATCCATTCATGCTGTAGTTCTTCAACTTAGCAAAGACCCTTGAACCTCAGGAGTCTGAATGTGTTCTTGAAGATCCTTCCTTTCAAGGTGTCAGAAATGCCCCTAGGCGATATCTCTTGGGGACTACTTCACGTCAACCGACCTGAAGAAGGCTTATTTCCATGTCCCAATCGCTTCTAAGTTTTGCAGGTTTCTACGAGTTGCCATTCAGGGGGTACACTACCAGTTTAGAGTGCTTCCTTTCGGACTCTCTCTGGCTCCTTCGGTCTTTACAAAGTGTCACAGGTTATAATGTCTACTGAGCCAATCCTGTTCACGGGAGTCGGAGATAACTTGTGTTTCCTCAGTGTATGGCCTATCTGTCCCAATGGCTCGATAAGGTGCCAATGTTGGCTGGTGTTACGATAGATCCAAGAGGTTGACGAGTTGGAGCGCAATGTGGCAAAGAGAGATGGAACAGGGGACATGTGCCGAGCTGCAGAGCATGCTCCATATCGATGCCCTGGAGTGCATGCCTGCTCAACTCGCACTGCATTGTTTTCTCCTTGTTCTGGAAGGTCGGCTGTGGTGGTCAGGTTGGCGAAAACGAGTGTGGTTTTCTACATCAACCACCAAGGGGGCACTCGGTCGGTGTTCTTGCTTGTGATGGCGCAACAGTTGTTGACTTGGGCTAGTCCAGATCTTGCCCGTCTGAGGGTCATGTATGGGGTTCTGAATGTGTCGGCAGATTTATTGTATCCCCACGGTTTGAAGCCAGGCGAGTGGCAGCTTCAATCAAAGGTGGCGGACTTAATTAACAATTGTAAACCACTTTGAGACTCAGATCTGCAGTGAAAAGGCGGTATATAAATAAAAGCTTACTTACTTACTACTTACTTACTTCATCTGGAAATGACTCGGTGGGGCAAGGACTGCACACTGTCCTCCGTGGTTGACATTGATTTTTTTTTAATGTTAGTTTTATTGAATGCAAATGCAACTTGTATTCTCTAGCAGAGTCTAGCTTTATATGCTCCAAAACATCAATGTTTTGTCATCAATTATGTCAAGGGTTTTGTTTTTTTCACTGCTAAAGGTAACTCAGAGTATTTCTTGAATCATTTTTTACTTTGTAACTTGCCCAACACTGCTTCTCACCTCCTTGCCAGACAGCATAATGTTATTCAATGGACCATGGCTTAAAAGCTACAACGTACATTCTGTTACACACACTGCAAACGCTTCAATACAACATGAGCAGAGATTTTGCCGATAATGGCTTATTCGTACAGGGACTAGAATGTCCTGACTGCACACTGTGCATTTAACTTTTTGCCCTGTTAAAGGACTGTGTTAGGCCTGAGGATGCAACAAGTAGGTTTGTAATGAGAGATCAGAGGGCCAGTTTTATCATAGGCAATAAAACATGAGAAGTGTGTGTTAATAAGACCTCTGGAGGATTGTCAAGGAAGGGTGAAAGTTGTTGGGCCCCAGGATCAAAGACATGTCTGCTCAGAGTGGAGTGGTTAGAAGAGAGGGCGCCCCGGCACAAGTGACACATATGAACATACACTTAGATGCACACAAGGGGAATGGAAAGATATTTTCAACCATAGCAACGAGAAATGAGAACTTACTCAGGGCTGTATGGTCAGAACACATGAATTCATCTTTAAAAAAAGATTCAGTAAGAAAAGCAAGGAACTAACAAAAACAAAGCTCAAGCAACTGGAACTGAAATCTTGTAGAAACCAATGCATCAAATAAATGAGACCGTTTGCATTTTTGAAGAGGCTGTACAGCACCTCCTCTCCCTCATGCACTGCTGCTGCTGAGAGGTCAGGACTCAGGAGTGAAGACACAACTGTGGAGCAGCTGCACTCCACGGTGACAGAAGCCTTCCCAATTTATTTTGATTGGCCGGCTTTATGCGTGCCAAGGGGAGATTTCCCATGGGTGCCAACGCTTTCTGGCTTAAAGCTCTCAAAGTCTGATCCTATAGTCACAAATGAAAGCTCTTCTCTCTTTCTGACACATGAGAATGTCTGCTGCTTTTACCTGTAGCAAGCCCACCCAGCGCCATTGGAACAAACAATATGACGACAATATGTTCCATATTTTCTGTCATTCATTCAAACCAATTCAAGGGACGTTTAGAAAAAGTAAGAAATTGTGATTAGTTGCGATGATTGGTCTATTATTGGTATTATTGGTTAACTGTGACATTAATAAACCGTTTTACAGAACTAATAAATATATATATACACTGGGGCAAAAAAGTATTTAGTCAGCCACCAATTGTGCAAGTTCTCCCACTTAAAATAATGACAGAGGTCTGTAATTTTCATCATAGGTACACTTCAACTGTGACAGACAGAATGTGGAAAAAAAATCCAGAAATTCACATTGTAGGATTTTTAAAGAATTTATTTGTAAATTATGGTGGAAAATAAGTATTTGGTCAATAAATGGTGTTCTTGGAATGCAACTCAGTATTCTTCTTCCTCCAAACACAACAAGTTGAGTTTATACCAAAAAGTTCTACTTTGGTTTCAGCTGACCACATGACATTCTCCCAATCCTCTGCTGTATCATCCATGTGCTCTCTGGCAAACTTCAGACGGGCCTGGACATGCACTGGCCTCAGCAGGGGGACACTTCTGGCACTGCAGGATTTGATTCCCTGTCGTCGTAGTGTGTTACTGATGGTAACCTTTGTTACTTTGGTCCCAGCTCTCTGCAGGTCATTCACCAGGTCCCCCCGTGTGGTTCTGGGTTTTTTAATCACCGTTCTCATGATCATTTTGACCCCACGGGATGAGATCTTGCGTGGAGCCCCAGATTGAGGGAGATTATCAGTGGTTGAAATATCGTTTTGGGCTACATTTGGGCTATCTTTTATACAGATGAGTTCAAACAGGTGCCATTAATACAGGTAACGAGTGGAGGACAGATGGTATGGTTTTTTTCACATTCTGTCTCTCACAGTTGAAGTGTACCTATGATGAAAATTACAGACCTCTGTCATTATTTTAAGTGGGAGAACTTGCACAATCGGTGGCTGACTAAATACTTTTTTTTCTCCACTGTATATTTATTAGTTGTCCATCAAAATAGCATAAAAAAGAACAAAAAAGAGCAAGAAAAAGACATGATACAGTAGGTATGGTGTCCTGTGGATGAGGTGCCAGATGTGTTCCCCTGCATACAGTAAACCAGTACATGTCCAGGACCGTCTGAAGCTTGATAGAGAGTATTTGGATGATTCAGAAGAGGATTGGTACAATGTTCTATGGTCAGATGAAAATGTTGTTAATATATACAGTCTATGGGAACAGACAAAGAACCTCATTCAACCTGTGAAGCATGGGGGTGGAAACTTTGTGCTTTGGGGCTCTTTTTCTGCAAGGGAACCAGAACAATTGATCCGTTTACAGGAAAGGATGAATGAGGCCATGTATTGTGAAATTTTAAATGAAAAGCTTCTTCCATCAGCAAGGGCAATGAAGATGAAATGTGGCTGGGTCTTTCAACATGACAATAATTGTAAATACAGAAGGATTTCAGGGTCCTGGAGTGGCCTAGCCACTTTAGATTGCAAGCATCTCTAGTAGATTTTTTGTCCCACTGCCTCTGTATATGCTTTATTGATATAAAAGTTTGATTAATACCTTTAAGCCAGATGAGAGCATCCCAGCACTTCCCCAGAAGGCGTTATTCTTAACATTAAACCTGATATAAAACTTATGTTTTAGGAGTTTTGTGTAATAGAATACACATACTGAACCAGAATTGAACAGAATTATTACCAAGTCGTGTGTCAAACATATGTCAAGACTTAAAGGATGTACTGGGCAGTCGACGGCCTTCCCACCAGGCGGTTTTTTGGCCATACAGTAGAGATATCTTTTTTTACCTGTGTTATACCACCACCTACTGATCAAAAAGTCACATACATAATCTTACCAACCAGCCAGAGCAAAAATAAACACACTCCCGCTGTCATGAAGAGGACGTTGAGCTGTTCTCATCGCGCTGTCAAGTCAGCATGATCGGTGTGTGTAACGCTGACAGGGACAACACAAATACAATAAAACGCTTACTTTTACATTTAATGGCGCACGAAAATCACTTCAAAAAATACTGCATGAACATTATAGTTGCAAGAAAAAAATGAATAAGCAAATAATACCGTAAATCAAAAAATCAACAGCATCCGTTATGTGCAAAGAACATGATTTATCTCATTTCAAACTGATGTGTGACATGTTTGCTCACACACATTCAAAATGGACAATAAATCATTTGATTTGTCTTGCTAAATTAATATTTTCTGCAGAGTAATGCTACAGTGTATGAGTAATATATTGTTTTAATGTGAAATAATGAGGAAGAAAGTATGATTTCAGCTTTTAATGATCAGCAGAGGGTCCACAGACAGTACGAAGAGAACACAGCATAGATGGAGAAGAGAACCCACACACATACAATGATAATAATGATAATAATAATAAAAAATAATTATTATATATTATATGTATTATATTACTGTAGTGTAAAATAAAATAAAAACGCAACTTGATTAAATCATAGCATCCACGTCATTCTGAACGTGTAAAGCGCAAAGAAATGTTTTATTTCACGGTTTATTTGGATTATGCCTTGCCGTGAGATGTCGCTTCATTTCCTAGTCTAGCTCGGTCACGTGACACCGCAGACAGTCGGGCAGCATGGCGGACGTACATGTGCATTCGCAAAACAAACTGCCCCAAACGGAGAGCTAACAAGGGCAGTCTAGACGCCGCATCCGTGAAACGTCGTCTCTACCGTAACTAGATTTAATCTCGCAGAAATGGACGGTGAGGGCAAGCTGCAGTTCCCGTCTCTGCCTGCGACCGAAGAGGAGCTGCTTGTGAGTGCTATCAGCTAATAGCTAATGCTTCTAATATGCCCACAGATTATTGATTAAATTAGCAAGCAACGCCAATAGAAATAGTAGATCAACTGTGCATGTACATTAAAGCATGCACATGTACTAGCTGTCAGTCCGTCAGATGTCACCACTAGATCACCGTGTTTTGATGTTGGACTGGTTTGACTTTTTCCCCTTCACACTGTCTTGCAGGACTGGGCTTACCCTATGAGACGCGAAATGCAGGTTTGAGTTGTATTTATTATTTTGATTATCATGTCTTTAATCCATTTGTAAGTACTTTGATTCTGTCTTCCATCTTAGGAGATTTTACCAGGACTGTTCTTGGGTCCCTATTCTGCTGCTATGAAAAGCAAGGTAAGGCATTTTAATTCCCACCAGTTACCCTGTGAGCTAATATCCAATGACCCATCGTACTTTTTGTAGCTACCAATTCTGGAAAGGCACGGTATTACACACATTGTTTGTGTGCGTCAAGACGTTGAGGCGAATTTTATCAAGCCCAATTTTCCACATACATTTAGGTGAGTCAGTTTGTGTATTGACTGTGGTATTCAGCTATTTATGTTCACCTATTCCTTTTTTGCAGATACCTAGTGTTAGACATTGCAGACAAACCAGTGGAGAATATAATTAGAATATTCCCTATGGTGAGTTTAAAATCATTTGTCTTGTTTTTTATTGGGCAAATATTATTTCATCTCTTTTATCCATGGTAACAGACAAAAGAATTTATTGACAACTGTTTAACATCTGGAGGTAAGAGCTTTGACTTTGACTATTGTATACATCAGATCTGAAACTAAAATACACTTTTAATAGGAAAAGTTCTTGTTCATGGGAATGCAGGGATTTCTAGAAGGTGAGAAGCGTACCGTAGGTTTTTTTTTCCAGCATCGAATCTGGTCAATATATAAACAATATTCTATTCTGCACAGTGCTGCCTTAGTGATTGCATACCTGATGGAAACATTTGGAATGAAATACAGGTACTACTTTTTTACATTACGCAAAATTATTATATCATTTTGTTATAATATAGTCTACCATCTTTCTTGTAGGGATGCATTTAGTCATGTTCAGGACAGAAGGTTCTGCATCAACCCCAATGTTGGCTTTGTGCATCAACTACAAGTAATAAAGGTTGCGTTTAATACCCATCTACATGTACATGCATTGAGTAATTCATGTACATTTTTCCTAGGAATATGAGGCTATTTATTTGGCCAAATTGACTATTAAAATGATGTCACCAATGCAGCTGGGTAGATCTTTCTTGCAAGCTGGAATGCCAGGTTTGTATTTTAAAATCTCGATTTACTTTAAATGCTAAACATCCTTCTTGATCAGTGTTGGGTGTAACTTAAGAACCCTAAGTAATCTAGTTACTTTATACAAATTAGTGTATTGCTGTATTGGTTTTGAAACTTATTAAGCCGCGTTCAGACCGGATCATGCGTTGCGTTGACTTTCAATGCAAAGTCAATGGTGATGCGTGTTTGAGCGTGGAACTGCATGTGCATCTCTGGATGCACGCACGGACTGTGGTAGAGAGGCACGAACTGCGCGGCAGAGGTGCAGGAGCCAAAAATCGACACACGCAGGAGATTAATATTGCTGAGCGTTTCCTCGGACGCTCGTGCAGCGACCAATCAGAGAGCCACAAAGTGGTCACGGGGACATTAGCGGTCTGAGCGAGCAGACTGAACATACTCGTAAACAGCCAAAACAGGAGCTACACCAGGACTAAACCAGGGTTGACAATGGGGGACATAGTGCTTGTGAACATATGTTTTCATGCTCCCGTGACTTTATGCAACCGTTTAATAATAAAATAAACTCATGGAACACCTCCATGAACACATACTGCTGTTATATAAAGTCTCTGGAAGGTCTCTGGACATAGAGACGCTGCAGAGCTGCATTATTGGAAAAGAATTTACACAAAAAGCCGCTAGCTTAACTCTGTTAGCATCAAAGTCCGCCCTCTACTTTCGCCACTTCCGGCGGGCGCCACCGCAGCCCAGGACTTCTGATGTGAAGACCCCTGCGTCTGAAAATTAGAGACTGTGCGTCTGGTCCGCTATGCGTCAGCGTTGCTGGTCTGAACGCGCCTTTACTCTCACACAGTTTAAAGAGATAAACACACATTTTACTTGGAGCATTTTGCGTGTGGTTTAACCCACAGTGATGCAGTCACTCAAACAGAACAGGAGCAGTGTGTGGACATTTGTATTATTGATGACTCAAATACATTCTGATAATCAATAGATACATCAAAAGCTGAAAGTACATCATGGTGCAAATGTTATTGCAAAGTTCTTGAAATGTAACTTTCTACTTCTAATCGTTGACAGGGAGTCGTAAGCGCAGCCTGGAGGAAGATGAAGACTTTGGAACAATGCAGGTTACAGCCGCACAGAATGGATAAGCTTGGCTTAACGGCGGTGTACTGCACTTATTTTTACATTTTTAATGGGTTTAAAAATGTAGATATTTGAACTTTTTTCTACAGGGGAGGGATAGGGGATGACTCATGTCTGAGACATGGCTTTTTGCAGGGATTTTTTGTTTTTTCTTTGTATGCACTGATGGCCGACTTTTTGCAGTTTTATAGTATTTAAAGCATTTTGCATTTGCAGCGGGACAGTATTGCAATAATGCACTTTCGATACTTGAATTTGTGTAGATCTTCAGGAAAGGGCAGTTCGGTAAGCCAAACAGGAAAGTTGAGAATGGAATAATTGCCTTTCTATTGGATTATGGTCTTAAACAGGTTTAATCAATAGTAACAATTCGGGAATAGTAACTGATTAATAAAACAAGTCTTGATCGATGAGTGACTTTTTTATAAACTGAAGAATCTTTTCATTCCCACAGGAATGTTGCCATAATCTTGGTATGTGTCAAACAATCTTTGGACAATTTGGATCAATCCAGTTCATTATTCTGGCATTTATAGGCCATTTGTATGGGTGCATTTGTATTTGTTGAATATTTTGCACAAAAAGCTGACAATTTTTGAGGCAGCATGTTGTGGCCCAATTACTCTTTCTGATGGGACAAGACTTAGGTACCCCAGTGCCCTGTTGTGAGAAGCAGCGTTTGCAAGCTCTTGAGTTGTAAATTATGTTTTAACAAGCACTGAGAAATCCTAACCGGGTAACTTTGGGGCGTCAACCATGCTCAAACCATGCTGTTGCGCGTACCTTCCCAGAAACGCTGATCTGAACAATGATCAGTCAGGGATAAAATGCACTTCTCATAGGAACAAGAAATATCTAACATATTTCAAAGTACATCACAGTTGAAGCCAGAGCATGTGCAGAAAGGTGGCAAAAGATCAGTGTGAAATTCATAGGATTGGTTAGTGTTTATAATTGATATTTATATTGATATGCTTTTAAAATATGGACTATTTGAATGTGAACGAGTCAAACAATTCAGATGCAATCAAAAAACATAGCAAGTATTAATTGTGATTGTCACATCGGCCTGCACCAGTTAAACCTGAACTTACTCCAAAACCAAACTGACTTAGAGCAACATGCCTCTAAATGTCACATTGTATTATTTCAAATTCATAATTATTCGTGGCTCAAAACAATTGAATACAGAAAATATTTTATTTTTTCAAAACTGACATTTTAAAATAAATTACATTAAATAGTCTTTTCAAGAATTCTAGTATTAGAAGTATAAATAGGATAGCTCGATTGTATTCCCCAGTATTAAAATGTCCCATAAACCTTCACTTAATGCACAATATAACTTTTCAATCTCTCGAATAAAAACTTGTTCCTGCTCAATAACAAAACACATTTTCCTTGCACCGTTTTTGAATGTAGTGATAAAAAGTTCAATTTCATATGACACCCGACATAATGATTGGCTTCACATAGTACTATGATTTGGAACAGCAGCATTCTCATAAATCACAAAGGTGCATTTGCCAATACACTTCATGAACGAGATGGTTATAAGACGTCAGTACGATGTTTCAGCAGCTGTTCTGCGAAAGGGTCCATGTTCCGAAAGCTGCTTCGATATCAGTCAAAAAACCTACACTGCATGTAAGTCTCATCTGAAGCTTTGTAGCCAAACTTCTCATAGAAGGTGACATTTTTAGGTGCACATTCCAGTGTGATCTTATAGCATTCCAGTTTTTTGCTGAGTAGTATTAGAGTGGCGACCAGCCTTGGTAGAGAACCAAAGATGCATTAGTGTATTTTTTTTTTAAATAAAAAATTATGCACATAATTACTTTACTTACAATTTGCCCAACTGCTTTCCTCTGCATACATCGGTTACCACTACCTCCTCCACTCGACCTCGCTACAAAAACGGAAGTCACAGTTCATCAAAACACATCTTAAACATCGTAAATGGAACAAAACGCATACCTTTGCACAAGAGTGTATAAATTTGTGCTCCGTGATAAGTGTAGCTGTAGCAACAATTTGCCCTAGATGTGTATCCTCCACTACTATCACATAGTAGTCCCCAGTTTTCTTCATGTGATCAAACTTTTCTAGGAGAAAATTAAGTTATTAAGAGAGTTATGAGTTGTATAGAGACCTCCACTTGGCGCACGCACACACACAGGCATCAGAAAGCTAGTACATTATTACACATAACTGAAACCGACATATCTATCATTAGTCAAAATTTTATTATTTAAATTCACTTATAACGTGTGAACTTACTTATGAATTGCTCTGGTGTGACATCACCGGTTTGGGTAAGTTGAGAGAGAACCTTGAAAAAGCCTGAAAAAAAAAAAGGTTAGTTCCAGTGAGGGTTTCAGGGCTCCAACTACAAAAGTACTGGAGTGCTTACCTCTGTTGAAGTCTGCTATGCAGAGTGGCCGGAGTATAAGTCCCTCTCCAGGCTTTGATGGAGAGATGAACGGTGAAAAGGAGATGCCGTTATTACTCCAGTCTAACTCCTGAAGCAGGGCCGGGTCAAAGAGGGGAGTCTCGTCCATCAGCATACCTCCTGCCACACCAACAGAGTCAAGGGAATATCAATGACACGCCCCTGCTATAATATCACAAAGTCTTTTTATGACACGATACTACAGCTACTGTAGGCTTCTGAGCTTTGTCATGAACAAATACAGGCTGTAACTATGACCCTTGAACAGGCAAACAACATTTACACTTCATAGAAATGGCACAAAATGAGGGTATGGTCATTCAATTGACTGAGGGGCATAACTCATGAGCATGTAGTAATGTTCAGAAAATATGTCAAGGTCCCCTATGCATTCCACATGCATGACATGAAACTATGGAAGGTTTCATTTCCTCTCCTGAAGTACAGTCTATGGTCCTATACTGATCTTGTTACTAAGGCTTTTGATATCCACTTTTGTCTGTGCCTGAATCAAAGGGGAATGAAAATGTCTTCTGCATTTCTTATAGTACTTATTTCATAGGGTTGTACGTCAAATAACCATATGTAAGGAATATCTCAAAGTAGGGCTGTAATTAACAATTGTTTTCATTGAAAGTTAGTTGGAAAATTATTCTTTCAATTAATCTATTCAGTGTTTCGATCCCGAAGTTCGAATTGTGAATATCGGATTTAATATATATTAATTGGACCAAAATAAATCTTAAGTGATGCCCCAGGAAAACAGAGATATAAATTGTTACACATTAGGGGTTGTTCGATTAAAAATAAATACACAGAATACATACATTAATACATTTTCATTCTGCAGTTATAGAATTATCACAATATGTCACAAAAGATCTTCACAGTATGTTTTAGTCTTAAGAAGATTCAGACAATTAAAACGATTACCTAAATTAGTTGAAAACTATTTCAATAAACTATTAGTTGCGATTAGTCAATTCATTTGCCCAAGATCAAAGTACGAACAGATGGTTGGAGGACTGTCAAGACCAGGACCATACAGTAACGTTCAAAAGGTTTTGTTTTAAATGATCTGGTTGTAAATCTCTTCATTTAACCCATCCACAGTTAATACATAATACAAAAGGATTAGCTAAACACCTCATATTAAACTACTAAATAATTTGTCGCTGTGTTCGCAATTGGCAACACCTCTCCAAGACAAATTGATACATGGATCAATGTGTTTATTTATTTGTGTTATGAAAACACAAATATATAAACACGTTCGTTTGCTACAGAGTTGAAATCGAAGGTATAGCTTAACTTACCAAAAGAACCTCAGAAAGAGGAGGACAGGTCGCGATCCAAATTATGATAGCGTCTTAAAGCGTAAAGTTCCGGGAGAACTTTTAGTGATGGTTTGTGTGGGATGTTTGGTGAAAGCCGCTTGCATTCATCGTGGCGTTTCCGCATGTGCATTTGAGTGACGTGGCAGGGTGAGGGCGCAGTACGATGACGTCACTACGCTATGTATCTCTCCCCCTTAACTACTTCCCATAGATGTATCATATATTTCCAGACTGTACATGAGCATGACGAACTTAGAGAATGAGAGAAAAGAGAAACACCTCAAAGTTAAGGGATCAGCAGCTACATGTTATTTAGTTTGAACCAATCCAACTAATAATAATTTGTTACCTCAATGTAAATCTTTTTAATAGAACATTAATGCAATTAGTTTGTGTAAAAAAAAAGGGACTTATCACTGAATACCTGCTTCAGATTGTGTTTTCTGTATTCTGAATATTTTGAAAACATTGATTTGAATAATATTACAAGTGTAAAACGATGAAAAGCAGAAGGAAACCAAATAATTGAATTGAAATTGCCTGCCTGTATTCCTTAGATTGCAGTTATAGTACTTTCCACTATTCTAAACTGAACTGACGGTTTAACAATTGCACTTATTTACCCTCAAACTGGATATTAAAATAGAGGAATCCAAATATGTAAGTAACACATTTGAGTCAATAAATACATAAAAAAATAATTACACCCACCCAGTGTATACAGACAAAGTTTAATATCTTGGAGTGAGGCTCCTGAAAAGTAACAAAAACAATGTTGTGTTTCTGGTTTTGTCAGTTTATACTGGTAAATGTTCTCGATGCCATTTATTTAACATTCTTTAAATTCAGGCTTTACAAGACAAAAAAAAAAAACATTACAGATGTTTTACAAATTGGACACAAGTTACAATTGGATAATTTTTCTAAAACATAAAATACTTCCAAATTAATAATAAAGGCGTCCCTCAGGACACCTTTATGTTCAAGAGCTTTAAATTCAAGTGCTTTCATTTAAATTTAAAATTATAATTTTGGTATTTTGAATGACTATTTTATAGTTAAAGGCAACAGGGCGGATGGTTTCGTTTCGACATTATTGCTTATCTTACAGTAAAAAGGGAGAAACAGGAAAACAATAACAATAAATCCTGTGCATGGCCAATTAATGTAATTTTTGAACAGCATTTTCTAACATTCATTTTTTGCAAGGCTCAAAAATATTAAAGTGACATTCTCTTACTCAGGAAGTAAGTAAAACATAACGTCATTAGCTTGAAAGTAAATCACAACAGGTTAACAATAACGGGCTTTTTATCACCCCAAAGACAAAACAAACAAATCTCCATCCATCCATCTTCTTCCCCTTAATCCATTTCTGGGTCAGGGGGTGGCAGTCGGAGCTGCACTCAGTTCACAGAGCACCAGCCCCCAAAACAAACAAATAGTAATAACTAAAATCACTTCAATGTGGTCATATTGAACCAAAAATGAAAGTGATTTAAAATCAGCAAAGCATGCCCACTTAGGCCAGTTCAAAGTTTTACAAAGTTCTCATTTGAAAATTGAAGGTGTCCAAAGTAGCAAATAAAAGGCTTTATAAATTGCACAAAACAGAAAATTCCAAAACACAGCCTGGAAAAAATGATATTGGCCATTCACATCAAACACATTGGTGGCCACATGACCACATGTACAGGCATGAGCATTGATAAAATACCAACCGGTTTGAGGATTAATGTAACTCTGCCTCATGGAGGAAAATGCATAATTTGCCAGCATCGCTAAAGGAGTTTCAAGGAGCAGAGCGGTTCTGCATTTGTCTTTCTGTAGCTGCAGAAACTGCTCTGTGTCTCAGCACATTCAAGTCCAATTGTGAGGCAGCTTCATCTTCAATACTCGGCAACTCCTCACCTTGATCTTCAGAACCAACGTTCAAGAATCTCCTAAAAAGATCCATAATTTTACACACCCAGAAATAACTACATGACTGTATTATGACTGTAATCCCTGTGGATGGACAACATATCCGACTGACCTGCGAGCTTCCTGAAGCATTTCTTCTTTCCTCTGTTTTAGCATCTTCTGTCTCTCATCAGCAGATTTGGAAAAGCGCCCCCCTCTGGCCTCAATATTATCTGGCTCTGTACTAGCCTGGTCTACGGCTCCACTAAACTCACCTTGTGGCTCAGAGCTGCTGTTCCCCTGTAGTGGACCTCGTTCAATGGCCTGAAATAAATTTAATTAGCATTTCAAATAAAACCCACTCACAGAAAAGTGCATTTACTTTAGTCTTTTTGACAAACCTGTGTAGGAAAAGGAACTTGAATGCGACCCTCCAAAATATTATCAGTCGTCATCTCCACAGACCTCGTCAGCTGCAAGTCCTGCATGACCAAGTACAAGGGCACTTGTGGAAACATTTCCTGAATTTGATAGGCCTAAACACAAAAATAAAAAAGTTAATTTCTTGTAAATTTTGAAATCAAATGTAGAACCTACCATCGCTGTCAGCTGGGAATTGTTTGCTTGAGCAATACCCAATATATTTGTTGTGTGCATAACTTCAACAGAAAAACTTGGCAGCCAGCTTGCAATGCGGGACCCTGAAAACAAACATTGTAAATAAAATATGGCAAAATACGGCAACCACATATTCTGCTTACCATCAAAGTGGAAAAAGTGGTTATGTTGGTTAATGTGTGGTCTGGCCTCTACAGCCGGCCCTGCAGCTCCCATGTTGTCCTCCAGAGCTGGACCTTGCTGTTGGTCTCTTGTTTGAACTCCATCACCATTTATGTTTAATGATTTTCTGCATGTGGGACACGACGTGTCCTGCTCAAGCCAGGAACGCAAACATGAACTAAGAAAGCAGGAAGTGTCACATATAACCTCTCATAAATATTATATGTGTAAGGTGTCAAACAAATCCGGGAACATAAGATAAATATATTGTACTTGTGAAAGAGATGTCCACAAGGAAGTTTACGAGCTGTAACCATGGCATCCCAACAAATGGCACAATCATCATCATTAGCAGCTAGCTCTTCAGGAGTGGCAACAGCAAATCTGTTAATGTAGAGCATTTCATTTTCAACATATTTAGCAACATTGGACCATACAATTTGAAAAACTAAATAGAAAAATAAATGACCTGGCTTCCATGTTGTTTATGACACGTAGATAGTTCTTATGTCTGCGGAGGCGGCGCTGGACTTCATGAAATAGATAGCGCAGCTGCATAAATATGACCAAACTTGCCATTGACAACCAAATGTTACCAAAAAGCTAAAAGTAAATATGAAGACTTCAGTTTGAGCAAGTTATAAAGTCATTACATGATTTCAATGTCGTTTGGCCTCACCAGCATATGGATGTGATGCATAAGGTCAAGGAAAAGCATAGCTAACTCCATGATGAAGTCTGTGTAATAGACATACGTTCCCTTACTTTCCCAAGTCCCATCATGGCTAAGATCCCACAAATGAATTGAATAGCTGTAGAAAGCACAAAACAACAATGGGTGGTTGGTTAGACCAAGTAAGTAGACAGTAGAAAATAACTGCAAAACAAATAATATTTATGAAAATAAATATTTGACTCTTACCGCATTATGACATGACCAGTACGGACTGTCACCAGCAAACACTGAAACAAATACGAAAAATAAATTAAGTTAATTTTATGTAATTCACTGTTTATGGACTTAAATACAGGGAACACACTGTTGCAAGCTCAGGTGGAGCACTGTTCTTTTTCCCTCCAGAGGTTTAGTGATCAAATTCACTGGATTTAACCAAAGAAACTGGCAGCCC
This sequence comes from Knipowitschia caucasica, assembly GCA_964034765.1. Taxonomy (NCBI): domain Eukaryota; kingdom Metazoa; phylum Chordata; class Actinopteri; order Gobiiformes; family Gobiidae; genus Knipowitschia; species Knipowitschia caucasica. The sequence goes on from OZ035826.1 coordinate 29,305,798, forward strand.
AAATTAGCTGTTAGCTATATGGCCTTATGAACATGGCATCGGTTGCCTGTAACAATGGTTTTTGTTCTGTCCCTGTCATAATAAAATGAGAAGCTTTTCTGCTTGCATCCATTATCTTGTCCTTTCGGTTATTAGCCAAAACACATGACCATAGATGATGGTGGGATGACTGATTGGTAAATCGATATCTTTGCCTTTCAACTTATATCCCTCCAATACAGTGACTGCATCACAGGAACACGACCAGAAACACTTGTCTTGGGACGGTGCAGTGCGGCCACAGGTCATGCAGATTTTTGTCGACCCGATCTAAACTCAAATCACAAGTGGTGTGAATTAACATGGATTGTCAGATCCTCACCTCTGCTGCCATGAAGGAGAGAGTGTGCATGCCATGGGAAGCACCAAGAAGTCCACAGCCAACAGCCAGTCCACAGCAGTCCAAGAGCAGAGAGACTAGCAGACACAACACTCGCACATGGCTATTCATGGGTGTGGAGGGTGAAAATGACAGCTGTAAACATTGAAAAATATTATTTGGGGGCACAACAAACAAACGGGGATTAAGGAATTTGGAATGTATATACTGCATTTTACCACCTGACAGAACTACAGCAAGTAATCAAAACAGCACTAAGGTTGAGACATTATTATACACTGCCAACAATCTATTAGATGTAAACTGACGTTAATGTTTGAACCCACGTGTGTGTGAGGGGCGACAGTAGCTCAGTTGGTAGAGCATTGGCCTTAAGGCCAGAAGGTCGTGGGTTCAATTCCCACCTCTGCACCTTCTCCACCGACTCCCACTGATGACTGCTGTCGTTGTGTCCTTGGGCAAGACACTTAACCCCACTTTGCCCAAAGCCCCCACTGAAAGATCAAGGCTATGCTCACAGTCAGAGAGCAGCCGTCCTCCTGTGGACTCACCACCTGCAGAGGGTCAGTGAGGGGCTGGTGCTATGAGACTTGGGTGGCATCTCTGACTGCCACCCCCCTGACCCAGAAATGGATTAAAGGGTAGAAAATGGATGGATGGATGGATGACGTTAATGTTGAAGTATGTAAAAACTTCAGTTAGAATAAACCGCAAAACATAGTTTAATTTTGTTGAAGCGGTTGGATCTTCTTTCCATGAAGAAGCAAATTTGATACTAGGAAGAAGGAGGCAAACATTCAAGTCTAACACCTATTAATAGAAGTGAAGGATCAAGCATGAGCTTACTGGGGTTCAGCAATGTAGTATGCATGATTATGAGGACATTCACTGAAGATTTGTTTGCGAAAAAATTATTAGATGGATTTATATTCCCTTATTCACTCAAAAAATTATATCTGATAAATATATATACTTACATATTCAAATCTGTCTTTGCAGAGCTGGACCATAAGGTGGAGAAAGACCAGTGCGGAGAACCATAAACACCACATGACAACTTCCTCTACTGTCTGCACATTTAATACTCCAAAAATGAAAATAAATTTGTAAAAAATAAAGTTCCAAAACTTGTCTTTCAAGTGCTGTGGAAAAAGGACACACAATTAGATGAACACAAATGTAGCCGATACAAATAACTTTTTTGTTAAACGCAGACCTACCTGCTTCTCACTAACTCTTAGCGGTCCAAACACTACATACTGAATCACCTTAGCAACTAACATCAACGAACAACAGAAAGTGTTTACCAAAACCTGCCAAAATAAAAGGTGGTTAAATGTACATAAAGCACAGTGAAATGTGTTACCAACTCAAATGCATGGGACTCACCCAGACAAAAAGACTGTCTGTAACAAGGTACCACAAAACGGTGGTGGCCAATTCTCTGTTACTTATGTCATTGTTCAACTGATCAGGCTCAACTTCAGAAAGGGCAGGTGTTTCCTCAGCTTCCATAACTGTAAAACCTGGATCGGTGACTGTAGTGTAGGCACTGAAGATGCTCCCAGCAAGCAATGCTACACTCAGGGCAGTGTATGTCTGCAGGCTGGGCCACGGGAATCTTTCCAAAAACAACAGCATTTTGGCGGTGTGTAATATTCAGGCCCTGTGATATGAAGAGTAGGCAGAAAGAAACACGATAAGAATAGCTAAAAAACAGCAGCAGGCATTTCAATGGACCATATTGATCAGGGGTTCCCAAAATTGGCCCAAGAGATCAATTTTTTTCTGGCGAAAGAGTGTTTCGCAAAAGAATGTGAAATTGAGCCCACTGCAGTAGTGTCCTTAAAAAGGGGGGAAAAAAATCAACCAACTTTCTTAAAGAAGATTCACCTTTTACATACAAAATACATCACAGCTGGCTAAAAAAATAGGGCATCTCTAGATGGAGAGCTTTCTCCATCTAGAGATCTTTTTTGCCAGATTCTTGTATGAAAAAAAGTCAAAGTTGTAAAATGTATAGACTTATAACCAAATCACATATTTATAGAAAAGGACCTGAGAAACGAATTAAAATCAAATTAAAATCCAAACAGGCACCATATAGCGTTAGTTCATAGAGTAAATAGAGTTTCAATAATGAAAATTGATCTTGAATTGTCAGTTTATGTGGCTACATTGTGAAATCAGGAGTGCATAACAGACACCAAAGAGTTCCATAACACAGTGTTAGTGAGCAGCTGGGGAAAAGCTGACAGCAAATGCTAGGCTGATCAGAAGCTACTTATGGGCATTACCCAACAAGAAGCCTTAAGCTAACGTCAGCTAACGTCCAATACCAGAGCCATGACGACATTCAACAAGCTCGCATTAAACAACGTAGAAATAGCTCATCTACTTTCTCTTTAAGGTCTTAAAGGTGAAACTCACAACTGTAGACGACTTTATGTAGTCCTAATGTCCACGTCCTGTTAATTTCATGTTCCTTCACTGACAACAACACGCCATGTTTGAGAGACGCGACAGCAACAGGAAGTGGGCCGACTACGGCATCTGCACATGCGCACTCGCGCGCGTACGTCACAAACCACTGATCAACACGAACATACACTCTGGATGGTGATGTTTTGTAAAAGAAAAATATTGTGCATACTTCTTAGAATTGCTTTTTAAGATAAAGACAGTATGTGATTAAAACCCCCACTTTGTGAAAAACTGTTCATGGGGAACTATTCCACAAATGATAAGGTTTACACAAAATTGTATTCCATATAGATTCAGATTCATGCTGCTAAAATCTGGAACAGTCTTCCTGAAAATGGGAGACAGGCCTCCTCTCTGACAATGTTTAAAACCAGGTTAAAGACAGTTCTGTTTAGCTGTGCATACAACTGAGGGATCTTATACAGTATTTGTATCTTTCTTTTTAATGTACTGTGATTATTTATGATTTTAATGCTTTCTTATTTTGTTCAGCACTTTGAGTTGCCTTGTGTATGAATTGTGCTATACAAATAAACTTGCCTTGCCATAATAGAAAAAGTTTCATCGATGAGACGGACGCACAAGCTACCTCCCCCCTTCATTATATCAATTCCACCAATCCAACACAATTCAACATTATAAACATTATAACACAAACTATACAATTCTTTAAACTGTAAATAAAAAAAAACAATTCTTTAATCATATACCAAAAAAAACCCCTCATACACAAAACAAACCCCCTTAAATTTCATAATCAACTTACATATACCCCCAACAAATTACCACAATATAACCACTAAACCAAACTACATTCAATTTCACTTCCAAATACTTTTATCCAAATAATAATAATCTAAAATCACCACCAACTATACCCAAAATTATTCTCCAGAATATTCCCCATACCACTAATTAATTTCCATACAAATTACCCCCCCCTTTCCCATAATTTATAATCATCTTTATTCAAATCTCATTATAAGTAAAAATGTTTAACAATCATTAGTAATCCAAACCTTTACACATATTTTCTTCCAACCCTTCACAAACCATTCTTTATCTCTACCATCCCATCACGTGATTGAACAATTAACCGACATGTGATAACTTTTCACTTCTCTTATGGAACAAGTGAACTATCTAACAATATTTCAAATTACATCACTATTAATCCATTAATATCATAACTTATTCCCCCTCAACTATATCCCAACCACTTAAATTAACTATTAACAAATATAACTTACACAATATCATAAAACCCACTTACACATTTTATTATAATATTTCAAACCAACCTCTTCCCCACCCCCCCCAAATCCTACAAACAATATCTATACCCACCACTTCCCCATCACATAAAACCATCACAAATACCAAAACACCCATACCACTATCCACAATCCACAAAAATACACCCAATTAACAAACCAAACAAACAAACAACTATTCACCAACCCCCATTCAACCCTCAAAAAAAATAAAACCCCCTTACCAAAAAAAAAAAAAAACAAACCCAATACAAAACCCATCAAACAATACAAATAATATACACTATTCAATCACTAGATACAACCCCATACAACAATTACCCAAAAACCAAACAACCATCCACCAAACACAAATCCCACACACTACACCACAATAACATACCACCCCCCCCCCAAAACAATCCCTAAACATCCATACTATCACCCCCTAACCCCCAAACACATCCCTCCACCATCAATTAACCCACCTACATCAAATCCCATCCTCCAAACCACCCACCCCTTATCCAATCCCACCAACTCCTCACATAACACCTCCTACCCCCCCCCCCCCCCCCCCCCCCCCCCCCCCCCCCCCCCCCCCCCCCCCCCCCCCCAACCTCATAAACCTATCATAACATCTCCCTTTACCCATAACCCTCCCTATCAATACACCTACCCCCCACCCACCCATCATTCCTAACCACATCCTAAATACTCCCCCAAACCATCTTATACAAAAAAAGTATCCCAACCTCTATATCACCAACACTCAACCATAAAAAATATTACTACAAAGCTATTTCCCCCTAATACTCTCACCCATCATCCAACTATAAAAAAAAAATACCCACCCACCAACATCCCACCAACAAAACACCCCAAATCCCAATAAACACATCCACCCATTAAACCACCACCCACCCACTACCACTACCCCCCCCTTCATACCCATAAAACCCACCCCCACCAAACCCCACTACCCATTCACCCACTCCACCACAAAAAACCACCACACCTAATAATAATATCTCTATCATCTAAAATAACCCAAATAATAACTAATTTAATAATAATCCCTATCCAACCTAAAAAATAATCTATTACTGAATATTAGTATTCTATTACCCTCAATAATCTCTTACCTCCTTAATTGCCACCAATTACATTAAAATATAATAAATTGTCATAACATAAAAAAATACAAAACCAAAACACAAAATCAACATTTTAACAACCCAATTCATTAACTCCAAAAACAACACCATCCACCACATTCAATCTCAAATCACACCCATTCATTTCACCTAACCATACCAACACAGTATATAATTTCTACAAATCAAATCTTTATCCTTCCAATCATTTACTTAAATATCTTAACACCGACTCATCTTTCTTCACATTTGACCCTTTACTCCATAACATCATATAACCATTAAATCCTTCAACACCCCACACATAACAATAATAGTACAATTACAATCCCCAAATTTCAATCATCTACAATCATATAACCCCAACAAATACCTAATATCTCCAACATAATATTTTATAACCAAATACACAATCCAATACACAACCCCAACCCCCTTATACCCCTTCCCCCATATATAATATCAATCTCCTTCACCCCTAAAATCAATCTATAAATAATTAAAAAATTTCAATATTTAATTATTAAATTTACTAAACCACATTTTTCCTCCCCCACTCTCAAACCCTATAAAACATCAAAAACAATAAATACTTCATAAATCCACAAACCATTCCAAACAAAACCCATACTAAAATCCCCCACCAAAACATTACAACCTTATAATATCCCCTAATAAAAAATAATTTTAAAACAACAAATTATACCTATATATTAATTTTCACAAAATACATAAATTTATATTATACCTACATTAAACCACATTATCATTCTCATATCCCAACCCCCAACAAAACCAATCAATAAAAAATCAATCCACATCCTATAAATCCTACTAACCCAACCTAAAATACCCCCAAAAACCACTCCAAACCCCACACCAAAACCAACAACCAACCCAACCACATACAAACACCATCACAAAATCCCCCCAAACTCACAATTCTGTCAACCCCATCTATCATCAAATCCACATAACTAACAATCAATAACCAATTATCATATCCAAATAACCCTTACTTACTCATATTAATAACAGCTTATCATTTATTATCTTCAACATTCTTTAAATATCAATTAATCCTCCCACTAAACCTTAACTTAAATTCAATCACATATCAATAAAACCCAAAAAAAACCATCACTGATCAATCAATCATCTTCTCACAACAGGTCCACATGGAACCCAACTACTGTTACCCAAAACAGAAAGATAAAATTTCACCCCAATCATCCTCAAAAAAAGTCCTGCATTATTTTTCCCAATCAAACCACACCCCCCATTCCCCCTACCAAATTCCACAACCAAGCCATAAAAATCTAATTAATTACACCAAATCTTTCCAAATAAGTATACCACATACAATCAAATTTCAACATACATATTTAAATTGAAAATATTTTCTTAACACACCCATACCACAACTCTCCCAATTAAAGTAAAAATAATCATATATATACCCGAAATTTTAACCTATAAATCAAACTAAACTACCCAAATCCCCACAATAATTCAATTAATCCAATCTCAATTTCCAGTTAGTCAACCCTAACCAGCCAAACCATAACTAAAACCACATCAATTCACTCATGATAATAAAATCCCCTAACTACCTACATACAATCAAAAATCTTACAAAATCAATAACACCTTCACCACATACTTCCCACCTTCAAACCCAACCAAAGATACAAACACAAAAAACATCCTTCCAAAACATAATTACAACTTAATTCTACAACCCCAAACCCACCTACTCCCCCCTAACCACAAACACCCAAAAACACACCAACCCCCATACACCCACCTAATCCCCTACCCCTCCTAAACTCCTCACACCAACATATCTTCCTTACCCATCAATAACCCCCCCTAACAACCATACACCTTATCTCAACTCACCCTACATCAACTTCCTAATCCCTACCAAACCCCCCATACCAACTCCCCAACCCAAATCCCCATCATACAAACATAAAATCATACACACAATTTCAACACCCTCCATACAAATCTACCCACTCCACCACCCCCCATACCCCCATCACATAAATAATTATCATCACATATTAACCCCACCCTCCCCATCACCCCTACCAAATATATAAACAACACAAAACACATATATCTCTACCTTCTCTAACCTACCCTCCACCCTCATCCTCATTTCCCCTCCCCCCCCCTACACACCAAAACCCTCTCCTTTTACAACCCCACCTCTAATTATCCCCTTATTTACTCTTCTCTATTCTCCTACTCTTTCCTTCCCCAAATCATCACCCCCTCTTACCTCACATTCAAAAATATACCCACAAACCCCACATCTAATCCTTAAAATACTCTCCCCCAACTCTCCAAAAACACCCCTCTACATATAACCCATTATTATAACCCATCTAAACAAAACAACAACCTTAATCCACCTATCCTTTTCTCCCATCCACCCAAATAACCCCTTCAACATACCCCCATACCCCATTAAATCTAAATTATACTAAAATAACACCATTAATTTCATAATTACTATAAATTACATACTTACTCACTCCCCTCACCATACCCTTTCCCCCAACAAATATTCTCTATCAATTATCTTCACTATCTTCTATTAACTCACATCAAAAAAAAACACATTTTACCGTATTAAATTCACCATCAACCATCTTCATAACTATTCCATCACACCCCCCCCTATATTATCCACCATATCATCCCATCCTCATATCCCCTCACCCCCACTCGATCACATCTAAACATACAATCCTACCCTCCCTCAAGCACCTTACATCCCTCTTCAACCAAAATAAACAAAACAAACCCTCACACCACAAATATTAAACAAAAGTAAACTATCAAACATCTTTAACAAAATAAACACCCCCCACATATCAATAATTTGTTTATCATTAAAAGTAAATAGTATAAAATCACAAACCACCTTTCCCATCCAGCTGCAATCCCTAATACCATCATCCCCAATTATACCACATAACATATACAAATATGCCCCAAACAAATCACAAACAAGCTTAAAAATTAACCTATTGTAATAAACCATTCAATTACATTAAGATTTTAAATAACTCAACTATCATCCAATACTAATCATCAACATCCCAAAATTTTAATCATCATACCCCAACATACGATACAATCTAAATTCATACCTCCAATACATAATTACTACAACAATACCACACAAACTTAAAACAAAAAAATTAAAATACCAACGTCTAACATTCAAACCAAACCACATAAACCACAGTACATCAAACCACCTTTCAATCCCCATTCCAGACACTACACATTTAACACAAATACCCCTCAATCTCATCTGGAAACAACACCAACGTAACTCACTCACCTTCAATACAAAACCCCATCAACCCAATCACCTCCCAAAACCACAACCACTATAATAAATATTCCTAAATCATACAACCCAATACCTACCATCACATACTCATATTTAAACCATAATACACAAACAAAAAAATACATAAACCAATTCACCCATTAATCACACAAAATATCCCCCACCCCCCACTACCCCATCAAAACCAAACCCCCAATTTCAAATCACACAAAAAAACCAATAATAATCCCAAATAAACCCCAACTTACAACACCCCACCACCTTCCATTAGTCCAACCCAATCTACAACCCACCTACCCATACCAACAAAAATCCCTAACACAATTACCATGTTAAATGTGCTTTATAAAAATAATCCTACAACGTCTTTACTCCCACAACCAATTATATACCAACCTATCCTATCCTCAAATGTATCAACACCCCTAACTTAACCTATTAACATTGTCTTAATCTCACAGTCGAAACTTTTGTAATTAACAAGCCTTACCAATCTATAATACGCATCAGATAGTTACCCAATACATTCTTGAAAAATTTTTTCCTATAATAGTTATACATAATCAACATACTAACAATTCAAAACTCCAATATCCACCACCACTCAACCCACCCACCACCCACCCATTCAACTCTACACACTTTAAATCCCTACCATCCCTCCCCCCCCCCCCCCCCCCCCCCCCCCCTATATCTTTTCCCCTACCACATACCCCCCCCACCCCCCCCCCTTATCAACTATTATCCAATCCTTCCATCCCTCACTTCAATATAATCAAACCATACCCCATTCCCTAATCACCACCACAAAACAATTTTATCAATACCAACCACACACCACATATTTCCAAACTACTCAATCACAACTCATAACTCCACACCTCATACCACAACCTTATCCTTCCTCTCTTTCATCCTTATCACCTACCAAACATCCCTATCAACCCACACTAAACCTTATTCTCTCTCTAAACCCTCATCCATCTACACTCATCAATAACTCACCCTAAATTGCACCTAAATAAAATCTTCCATCCAATAACTACCTCCCATATCCCTAATTATTTATACCCTATATCTCACTCCACTTCCCCATACTCTCCCCCAACCTCCCTTCCCCCCAACCACCCCAACCCCCTATCCACACCCCCCACCCATATCTCCAATCCTAAATAAATTTTTCATCTTAATATAAAACCTAATTAAATAAAAAACTAAACCCACATAACCACACAACCAACACAACCCACTACCACCAAAAAAAAAAAAATACAACACCAACAAACCCACAACATATATATTTTTAAACCAAACACCATCTATAAACATACCAAAAATATTCAATCTCACCCAACCCCCACTCCCACCACACCAACCCACAACAACCCAACCCCCCACAAACCACACCCAACACTCCCAACACATCCTCCCCCAAACAAAATCCCCTCCCCCCCCCCCATCACACAATACAAATCATATATCTCATCCCCCATACCCAACCTATATCACATCTAACCAACAATAACAAATCCAAAACTTAATCATAATCAAAAAATCAAACTTACAACAAATAACAACCAAAAAAAAATCCCCACACCATCACCAATCCCTACAAAAATCATACTCAAAAAAATCCTCCCAACCTTACACCTACCTTTAAAACAATACAAATATAATACCCCTAACCCCTTTAAACCCCCCCCTCACCATAACCAATCCCTCCTCCTCATCTCCCTACCCTACAAACATCCATTTTCTTATATAAACAAAAATACATTCATTAATTAATCAAAATACATATCAAAATAATACAATTATTACACCCCCCTTACCCCCCCTCACAAACATACATCCCCCCCCCCCCTCATTATTCCTTCAACACACAAAAACACACCCACTAATAATATTCCAATAATAATATCTCTAATCAACCCCCATTCTTAAAAAATTCCCACCCTACTCTCACAAAACAAAACCCAATATAAACCCCCCCACATACCCCCCCCACTACCCACCAAACAAAACACCCCCCTCCCCTCTCCCCCCCACCCCCCCCCCACCTATACCATCCTCTTCCCTAATCTCATAAACCCACTCTCATACCTACCCTCAATTAACTTATTATACCCCTATACCTTTCCCCCCCCCCACACAAAAACCTCAAACAAAACCAACCTTTTCTCCCACCATCCAACATCACATCAATCCCCCATCACTAATCCAATACCCCCAATTCAAATCACCACCACTACCCACCCCCCCACCCCCCTCCACCTAAAATATCCACATCACAATCAAAAAAAATAACACCCATACATCATATCCAATAAATACCCCCCCCACCCCCCCCCATTCCCCCCACCCAAAAATCAAATACAATCAACCAACCACAAAACATCATCTCAATCAACATTTAAATATACCACACAATAAAACCATATCCAACCATTTTCCTCCCTACATAAAACCTCAAAACCATACCTCATATTAACATCCATACCTATATAACCCATCCACTCATTCTCCTTCCCCCCCCCACCCCCATCACCCCACCATCACCACAACAACCCCAACCACATCACACACAACACATCAAACAACATACTATACCCACCCCACCCCCTCCCCCAATCAACCCACCCAATCCACCCAACCCCAACTCCCCTATACCCTCTCCCCTCCCAAAAACAAACCCTTACACAAATTCAACCTCTATCCTATTCTAATACCTAACCAAAACTACCACTATTACCTATCCCCTCCTCCCTACTTCTCCTCATTCTTACTACCCAATATCAACCTCCCCCCCCCCCCATCCCCTTTCTTCACCCCCTTTCCCTACACTCCTCCCTCACATATCCCTACTACAACTACCCACTAAACCACATTCCAATCCCATATCTTTCCCCCATCATCTAACCTACACCCCATTCCCCATCTACTACTATTCTATCATATCTATCAACCTCACACTCACCATAACACACATCCCCCCCTAAAAATCAACCCAAATCCCTCCCCTCCCCCCCTCCACTACTCACCCATATCCATACCCAACACATCCATCCCAAACCAATCATACCTACTAAACAATACACCCAATAACCCTCTAAAATCATAATTCATTAAATACAAAAACCCAACCCCATACAATCTTCCATTTCAACCCACATCTCTCTCCCATCCCTTAAATCTAATACACAACAAAATCAACACCCATACCCAAACCACAATACCTACCAAATTAAACATACAACCCCAAAATTACAAAACCCTTCATAACAATTTACCCCACAACATCCATCACATAAACTCATACCTTCCAAAAACAACCCCCTAACCATATCTACCAACACCTCCCCCCACCCTACAAAAAACTCACCCCATCATTCCCTTCCCCTTACAACCCCCCAATAAATATATCTACACTCCTAATATTTCCAAAATCACCTCCCAAATAACCCAACCAAAAACTTATCTACCTAAATATACATTAATATTACAAATACAAAATATCCCCCACAACAACAATCCTCACCACTATAACTCCCAATCTCCCACCCCTTTTCTACAATCAAATCAAAAAACCCAAATTTTATAAACACAACAATATAAATTAAAAATAAATTTCCAAAACAAACCACACAAAACACCATACCCCCTACCCCCTACAATCAATCCCCCATAAACACAACTTTTACATCTCAAATCCCAAATTTTCCACAATACACAACATCACCATAAACCAAACACAATAATATTAAAATTACAATTACAATTAAATCATTTCAACAATACTTTATATAATCTACCTACTTAAAAAATACCCTCCCCACTCCAATTCACAAAAACAAAATAAACTAAACATACATATCTTCAACTTTAAATACATTCATTCCCCAAATTCAATAAAAACAATTAACTACCATAATTAACCAACCCCTCCCCTACAAAAACACCAAAATAAAACATCAATAACCCCCCTAAAAATAATTTCTTCTAAATTACAATAACATTACATAATTAACTTCCACCCCCCCACATAATTCCAATTTCCACACCTCCCTAACAACATTATCTAAACAACCCAAACATTCTACAATCAATTATACCTACAATAACAAAAAACACTTCCACATCTTACAAACAAATTCCCCTTTACACAACAACATCATACACCCATCCTCATTCAATCACATACATCCATCATTCAATCCCATTTAAAATACAAAACCCACATCAAACCCCAAACCCATCACCCCCCCAACCAATCACTATAATTTATACCAACCTCCCACTAACACACTAACAAAAACAAAAATATACAATCTTAAACATTAAAATCCCAACAACCCTCTTAACCTTTACCATTCTTTATCTAATCCAACACATCCCCCCCTACCCATTATATTATAAACTTATTCCATCCATAATCCAATCATCCTCCCCTCCATATTAATCTATTCCCTACCCATCTCTTCTCTTATTTATCCCCCACACTCCCCCCCTCTTCTAAACCACAATATCTCTAAACACCCTTCTCAAACCTATCTCTCCCCCCCACCTTCTCCCCCATTTTACATTTTCCAAACTCTTACATCTTTCTCCATTCCCCCCCATACCCTCCCCCCCCCCCATACTACCCCCTTCACCCCCTTAATTCCCATTTTCCAAATCAATATCCCCCCACATAAACACCCATCACTATCCCAAACATCCCTAACCCACACCCCACCCCAATTCCCCCCACATCCCCCCCCACATCATAACACACCCTACAATACTTAAATTCCACTCTACTCATCATCTCATCCCCAACATTCCCTCGTAACCCCCCCATCCTACTCAACCCCCACATAACTCCACCCTATCAACAAACCTCCCACCTTCTTTTCCCCCCTCCTCCCCCCTTCCAACATCATATTCCCCCCCCCCCTTTCCCCCCCATCCCCCATCTAATCCCCAACTCTTCCCTAGCTACATTATCCACATCATACCTCTAATATTAATCCCTCTCCAAAACACACACCCCATAAACCCTCTCACCCACCAAAAAACATTTATCCCAAATCTATATTAAACCCCACCTCTTCATCCTACCACCCCCCCCCTCCTCTCTATATATTCCCAAATACAACAATTCATCACCCCCACCAAATCACCACCCCACTCCCAACCCTCATCCCTACCCCACCTTATCCCAACCATCCCCCCCTAAATCCATACCCAAAACCAACACATAATCCTTTATACCTTCCCCCTCCCATTCTTCCTCCATAATACAATTAACATCATTAAACCCCTCCCACTCATTAAATCCATTCAACCTATTATACCCATCCCAACAAAAACCCAAAAACCATTTAACCACCATACTCACAAATCCCCAAAAAACCCTTTTCTTTCACTTTTAATACACATACATCTCCCATTCAAAAATCCTTTCAAAAATAAAACAAATAAATCATCATCTCAAAAATCATAAAAACACTAAAACCCTCAAAAAACCAAATCCTCTTTCCCCTACATTCCCACAATCAAACCTCACCATCCAAATATAATCAAACTTCCCTTCCCTAACCCTTTACTCACCCCTTCCTCTCTCCATTACCACCAATCCAAACACATTCAACATTTACAACCCCCTTTAAAACAACTAAACCCAACTTTCCAACTACCCATAAAACACACACACTACAATAACTCATATTTTCAAAAAAAACCCCATACTAAACAAAACAACCCCCCTTCAATAATTCCCAACACAATTACATATACCCCCCCACAAATTCCCAAATTCACCCCACTCAACCAACAACATTCCAAACACATCCCAAATACATTTATCCCCACATACAAATAAACTACAAAATCCCCCCCCTCATCCCCAAAAATTTCACTCCATATATTCCCCAAACAAAACTCATTCCCTCCAACTTACCCCCCCTATCCATAATATCTCCCCTCCCTTAAATCCCTCACCAATCTAATACCCAACATAAACCCCCTCCCCATCTCACACCACACCTTTAAACAATTTTCTACCCCATACCCCCCAATCATAATTTACCCCAACCCTCCCCCCCTATCCAATCCCCCATCACCCTACCTTTCACCCCATCCCAACAAACCCCCCACTTCCCACTCCACACACCCACCCCACAAACCCTACTCACCCCCCTAATCCTCCCTATCCATATCCTCACTAATTCCCAATCAAAATATCCCAACCACTTAATTAAATTAAACACCAATAACAAACAAAATCAAATCAAATACACAACATTTCACATAATCCATATCCCTTACCCCACCCCAACCTCTCCCACCCCCCCCACTCCTAAACCAATATCAATACCCCACTTCCATCACATTAAAACCATAAACCACCAAAACCACCATACAATATCACACAATCCACACAAATACCCCCAATAAACAAACACAACCACAAACAACTATTACCCCACCCAATCAAACCTCACATAAAAAAAAACAACACATACCAAAAAAAACAAAACATACCCACTACCAAAACTCCAAACTACAACTCCTACAACCATTCACCTCCTCAATACAACCCCCTAAAACACATACCCCCACCCCAACCCCAACATCCCCCCACACCCAATACCACACATCCACCCCCTATAACATCCACAACCCACACCCCAAAACAATCCCTTAAAATTAAATAATTAAAAATATCAAATTCATAATACACCCGACAAAATAAATTCAACCACACTACAAATACATTCCCCTCATCCAAAAACCACCCTTATCAAATCCCATACACAACAATACTATCATTAAAACCTCCTACCCTACCTCATAAACTCCTCATACATTCATTACCCATAACCCCCTTCCCTCATAATCACACCCTACCCCCCCCCACCCCTTAATACATACACACATCTCAAATACTCAAACAACACCAATCCTTATACCCAAAAATCTTATCCCCCCAACTATATAACAAATCCAACATAAAAAATCGTCTAATATACTCTATTCTCCATCCCCATTACATCACCCCACCTCATCCCAACTATAAATTAAAATACCCACCCACAAACAGCACTAACCACCAAACAACCCCAATCCCCACATCAAACACATCCACCACTTTTACCCCAACCACCACCCACTCAACCCCCTCACCCCAACTTCTTACCCTACAACAAAACACATCATAAACATACTTAATAAATTCAACACCTCAAAAAACAAAACCACACCACCTAATTAATAATCATGTATATATAAGCTTTATAGAACCAAAACCCTAATTAATACTATTATAAATGATTAATGATACATCGTATATTTATCTTATTACTATTGGAGGTTTACTATGTAACCTATTAATTCATCTTAAAGCATAATGGTCACAAATTCCTAAAAGAATAAAATGTCCAAAAAAATTATTAAAAAAAACAAACATAAATAACCTAATGAACAAACCAATGCTGTATCGCCACACCAAACAATAACATCAACAAAACCATTATATACTATAATAACCCATTTAAATTTTCACCCTAAAAATTTCAATCTATATAGAATTTATGCTACAAATTTCATATGAGACTTAACCAATCCTTATATTTAATTTAAATCATAACTAATCTCAAACTGACCATTTCCCCCCAAACTCATAATCATCATCAACCATCGTACTGAAAGTCTTATAAACATCTCGAATCAAGACTTTAAATTTAACATAACCAATGAGAAAATATGGAGCAATGCTGCTGTTCCAACACATATACTATGTGAAGCCAATCCATAATGAACGTTTGTACAACTGAATTTAACTTATGCAAAAAAACACAACATTACAAAAACTTAGCTTAACAAATATTAAATAACAATATCACTCCCCTAAAACAATCTCTATCAATCCAATAACACAATATCAACCTATTACTAAACTTTCCAAAACAAACCAATCTTTAAAACAATCTATCAACTCAAATATCACACGACAACAACAAATCCAACAATAAAATCCAACTAACAATAATAAAAAAAACACAATTCCTAAATCCCCCCCCAAAAAACCATACAACCCCCCTAAAATCTCCCTCCACCACATCCAAATCCACAACCACATATCAAAACTCTTTCCATAATCAACTTACCCTAATTAACATTCTACCTATACTTAAATATAAACCCATTATACCTTCTAATATCCCCCCCCCCAACCACCAATCCACTAAAATCAATCCAATCCAATAAATCACTAACCCCCAACCCCCACTACCAACAAAACCATAAAACCCAAACCCACACCCAACAACCCCCACACCCACACATCCAAACCCCCCCCATCAATATCCCCCCCCCAAAGTACCCCATCACATTAACACCATATCATAAAATAATATAAATATCCACATAAATAACAAACCAGAACACATATTCCTATCCCCAAAACACCCATCATCACCAATTAACTCACCTCCTAAAATTTCCTTACCTTACCCTCCCATTAAATATCTATTTATCCTCCCCCACTAACCTAAATTCAAAACCCCTATCCAATAAACCCCACAAACCCCACCATCTCCAATCCCCCTATAAACCCCCTGATCCCATTTTACACCTACAATACCCACCCCTACCTCTACCAATTTCCCCCCCCCCCCCATATCACACCCCAAATATCAAAAATATCCCCCCACACAAACCCCCAAACCAAAATCACCCCACATCATTCCAAAACAATCCATCCACCATCACAATTCAATCACCCCCAATACCATAAATAATTACAAACCCCTCAAAATTCCCAACATATTCCATCCCATCAAAACCCTAAACAACCCCTACCACCACTAACTCATAAAAAAACCACCAAACCAAACCTCCAATAACACAATAAAACACCCAATAAACTTACACCACAACAAATCCCTTCCCAAATACCAACACCCCACCTTAAATTCCCAACCTCCATCCAAACATCCTCAACCCCCCCAACCCTACACTCCTATCCAACAATCCCCCACCATACCCCCTCATCCCATCCCCCAATCAACACCACCACACCCCAGCCCCCCCATTCTTACCCACATTTCAAACAAATAAAACCCCACACCCCACCACCCTCACAACCTCAATACACATCAAATATACCACCCCAAACACCCTACTCAAAAAATTATCAAATATCTACCCAAAATCAACCCATCCCACATTACAAACACAATATCCTACACCTCCTTTAATCCAATCATTCCATCTGTGCTTCTTTAAACTCAATTACCCTACTACTCAACCTCCCAGTCATCTCAAACTAATCCCTTACAACTCTAATCACTAATAACTAAACATATCATCAATTGCCATAACATATTCACCATTAATACCAAACCTAAATCATAATAAAAATCAAAACATCAATTATTTTTACATCAATAAAACAAAAGTCCACACAATGCTCCTGTTCATAATTAAATAATTCCATACAATTTGTTAACACCCACGCCAAGACCCAATTAAAAAAGTTTTGATATTCTCTTTAAACTTTGTGATATAAAATGGTTTTCATCCCCCTCAACCGCATACTCATAGATGACATACGCCACAGTCTTAATATACATAATCATGTACTACACCTATCTACCTGTCCTCGTCAGGAGGCGCCGCCGGAACGTTTACTCTAACTAATATTTCGGATATGACTGCTCACAGAGTTAAGCTATCGGCCTTTATTTATAAAATATAAACCAAAATTCAGTCATCAGGTCTAACAGTCATATACATATATCATAACTAAATCCAGTATGTTTTCATGGAAGTGTTCCATGAGTTTTATTTTATTATTAAACTGTAGCAAAGACAGGGAGCAAGAAAACATAATTTACAAATCCCAATGACCCCCAAAGTCCAACCTTGTAAATTAGGTTTAGCTAACTTATATGTCAATGAAAACTACTTGTGTACTTCATCTCGCTCATACCGCTAATGACCCGTTACCCATAAGTTCTACTCAGAAATGGTCGCTGCACGATCGTCCGAGGAAAACTCCACATCCCAAATTACATCTTGGTGAGTCGATTTTTGGCTCCTGCACCTCTGCCGCGCAGTTGTGCCTCTCTAACCAAGTCAGCTTTTCCACATAGAAGCCCACATGCGTACCCGCTAAACAGCAACACCCATTGCCATTTCATATTACATACAACGCAACTCATGATCTTTCTGAACTATGCTTAAAAGTTTTCAAAACCAAAACCTCAAACCCACCATATATAAACATACACCAACGAAAATTATTTAACAAAATGTTAAACCAAACACTGAACAAGAATGATTTTTAGCATTTAAATTTAATTAAAAATCTTAATAAACAAACCAAAACTTCCAACATCCCAATCCAATCCAATAACACCCCCATCATCCTATTATCAACAATATCAAATACCCAAATTCCACCCACACTTACAAATCACTTAACAACATAAACATACAAACCACCCATCAATAACTTTAATTTTAATAACTCAAACCAAACACCAATTATAATCATCCAATCCCCAAAATTTTAATCTTCATCCCCAACATACTTAACATTAAAACATCCAACCCACATACTATTTATCACAATCAAACCCCCACAAATAAAACAAAAAATATCCTTAAATAAAAAAATACTTAATTTATTAACATTCCAACTATATTCCCTCATTAAATCCCTACCCACATTCCTCACTTATTCATCACTAACATAACACACAATCCTCAACTCATATTACCCACCAACACCTTCTCAACTCAATCTTCCCATATAAAAACATCCCTACCCCATACCACTACCAAATCCACAAAAAATATAATTTTATAATCCTAAATCATAAACCCAACTTACCCATACCCTCACAAACCCCTCCTCATTACACATAATACCCAACAAACAAAATACATAACAATTAACCCCTCTAAGCCCACACTAATCCCAACCCAACCCTCCCCAATAATAAAACACACCATATTGAATATATCATAATAAACTACTCCAAGGTTTTACTTCAAATTAACACATTACACATCCCCCCCCTTCCAATATATACCCAACAAACTCATACACCCCCACATAACCCACCCACAACATTTCCACCACCAATAAATATTCACCAAATTTCTATAACCACTTCTCCTCAATACAATCCTCCACCAACACCCATATTATAAAAACTTCATTACACGAATTTTTATACACAACCTACCTAATTTACCAAGTTACAACTTAACTTTACACAGTATGTTCATTTAACCATCCCCAAACCATCAATTCAACTCCTCATCAAACTTTACCAATAACAGACCATGTAAATATCCACATCATTAATACCTACAAAAAAGATATACCCAATTCTTCACTACATGATAATCAAAATAATAATAACAATCAAAACATCAAATACTCTACTAAATGATTTACGCCAGTCAGCCCCAGACCAGCTGTGAAGGGTAAAAATTAAAACCATCCCCCCCATACAAACCCACCCTTAGCACTATTTTATACATTTACTTACAGTACAGCAAGTACATTTGCATGCTTAACATTACCATCCAGAATTACAAACACAAAAAAATTCTAATTATCAAAAAAAAATCCCAAATTTTTTAAATAATCCTAAAATCAAACTATAAATCACACACCCCCTATCACCCTTTCTGACTAACTTTATAGCTTAACATCATCAATCCCACACCGACCAATCTGCGATAATTAAATCTATTTACGGTTTTAGAGACGACGATTCACCGGATTCTGCGTCTCTAGAATTCCACTTTTTAGCTCTCTAATGTTCAGTTTTGTTTTGCGAAATGCACAAGAGACGCCATGCTACCCTACTTACATTCTTTTACCCCCTATACTTCTTTATACTATTAAATTAATCTAACACCTTCACTTCAAACCAACCATAGCCACACCACAAAACAATCTCAAAACCCTAAACATCCATATATTAATCTAATCATATAATCCCTATCTAATAATAAAAAAAATACAAACATAAAACAAAACCCAAAATAACAAAATACAACTAAAAAATATATAAAAAACTCTAAACAACACATATAAATTTATAGTATGTAACAATCACAAACACATTAATTATACATCTTCTTCTAGATGTACCCTCATCACCAAACCACAATATCACACCTACAACCAACAAATTTAACATCAAAAAACCTATAATATAAAACTTAATATTACTCATGCATAACAAACTAAATTTAGCACCGACAAATCAAATGAACTTAATTGTCCATATTTAATTTTATTATATCCCCACATACCACACACCATAATAACATATCAAAATCCTTAACATATCCACCAACTTCCATCATTTTATTTTATTAACTTAATTAAAATTAAACATAAAATTCAATCCCCACTAATAACTATATACAAAATATACTATCTATATAAACTATCTCCCTTAAAATAAACACCTACCTTATAAACAATGTCAATATAATAATACTCTAACCCACACCTAAACTTATTCAATCCCCTTTTCATCTTCCCTACCCCTACAAACATCCATTTTATATATAATTTACATAAACAAAATCAATTATGAATTACATAATTACATAATCAAAAATCACATTCTTAATTATTAACACACCTTACCCCTCACAAACATAAATTCCCCCCCCCTCATTATTCCTTCACACACAAAAACCACCACACCTAATAATAATAATCTCTCTATCCACCTTTAAAAAATTCAACCTACTCTACAAAAAAAAACCATTAACCCCCTCCTCACCCCTACCCCGCCACACCAACCCCCATATCCCCACACCCCCCATATACTCCTCTTCCTAATCTATAAACATTATACCTACTCATCATATATCTACCCCTATCCCCTTTCCCCCCCCCCACCCCACCCATCCAACCAATACCAAACCATTCCCTACCTCCCCACCAACCCCCCCACATATCCAAATAATCCACTCCCCCCATCCCCGCCCCACAACTACCCACCCCAAATCCTCAATAATATCTCCCCTCCCCTACACACACAACCCCACATCATTTATCAATAATACTCCCCCAACACATTCCAAACAAAACAAAATAAAATACATATAACCAACCACAAAACATATATACCATCAACCTTTTATATAATAAAATTAAAAAAACAAAACCAACCACACACAAATCCCAACAATAGTCATCCAATAATCAAACTATACCATATACATCATATTTACCCATGTTCACTACTACTCTCAAATCATATATTATAATACTAACACACAAAACAAATATAAAAATTATAATAATAATAAAAATTAATATGACTAAATATTATACATCTTAAATATTAAATGTAGTAGTAAAAAAAATAAAAAACGCAACTTGATTAAATCCTAGCCAATCCACGTCAAATTACCTATTCAATCTCCAAATGATAAGTAAAATTACACTTAAAATTGTAATAATCCTAATCGTGAGATTGTTCTTCATACCATTCTAGTCCGGACAGTGACACGCAGACAGTTCTTGTCTATCAAGGCGGCTAACATGTTCATACTCAAACCAACAGCCCCCAAACTTAGATACACAAATTTCAGAAATACGCTCATCGATACACTACTGACAACACGAAACTAGATCTACAATAAGTAAAAGTACCGTTTAGTTCCAAGAATCATAACCTTTTGCTGCGACGAAGAGTGAGCAGCTTGTGAGTGCTATCAAAATATCAAATCATTTAATATTCCACAGATTATTGAATAAATTATCAAGTGAACTCAATATGAAATAGAGAAAATGTTCTTGTACATAAAGCATACGCACATGTAATAGCTGTCAGACCGTCATAAGGCACCACACTAGATCCACTATACAAATAATAATTCCATTAAATAAAAAACCCCCAAACACATACTATCTTATTTCAACAATTATTCCCCTCCCCCTCCCATCCTTTAATATAATACAAAAAACTAAATAAAAACAATTTACATTAAAACCATTTAAATAACAATAAACATACATCCAACAAAAGTATATTTTACCATTACATAATTTTGTACCCTAAACATCATACATACCCTCAATTACTTCCAAAACATACACCATAACCATATCTCAAAACTACATTCCCAACTACCAAAATACATCACCCAACATTCCCTTCCCTTAAAAACACCAAATTATTATATCTACTCTAATCTTCTCCAAAACACCCCTCACCAAAACCCCCCCCACCAAACTTATCTACTAAAGATACTATCCATATTACAACTAAAAACATAACCCAAACAAAAAAATCCATAAAACTATAACTTCCCCCCTATCATCCACACCATATTATAAACAACACTCACAAAACCAAATTATCTAAACACCCCACAATTTTATATATAATAAATTTGCAAACTATAATTACATCATATAAACCCATTACACTACCACCCTCAAACTATCCACCATAATAACATTTTCTTACCTATAAATCATATACACAATAAACCAAATAACATACCAACACCACCACCAAAACATTTCCAATAAATAACATTTTCCATCGTTCAAACAATCTTATCTACTCTACCGATTAAAATAAACCCTCCATCCAATTAAAAAAAAAACAAAAAACAATTTCACATTTCTGCCAAATATCAATCAAATCATTCAACCATAATTCAATTAAATACCTTAACTAACTAATTTACAAAACTCAAAAAAAAACAAACAAAAAATAACAAATCTATTTAAACCATACATTCTAGTAAGTTAAGCATTTATACCATTACATTACATAAGTTCTTAAACACCCAATTAATTAAATTTCATCCTACATAACACCCTTAATTAAACCACCCCACACCTTTCCCATCAATCTACCAAACATAACAAAAACCACTTCCAATATTAAAAAAATACTTCCCCCATTCACACAACCCCCATCATACCCCCCATCCTCATTCACTCAAAAAATCCTCATTACATCTTATTGAAATAAAACAACACTATAAACAAACCTTCCACCCCCAACTAACAATCTCATATATTTTTTAAATAAATACCCCAACGTAAAAAGAACCAAAAACCCCCCATACTATACATTCCATACAATTAAAATCCCCATAATAATCCTTCTCATCCTTTCAACCATTAATCCTAATCCTAACAATCCTACATTATCATTATATATCTCTATTCACATCCACTTATCAAACATTAATCCTATACAGTGTTATCTATCACTAAATCTCGTCCTATTATCCTTCTCCCCCACTCCACCCATCCTTCTAAAACAACATTGATATTTAAACCACTTCTCACTATCATCTAAAAAGTATCCACAAATTTTACACTTTTCCTAACTTAATAGCTGAATCATATGAACCTACACGTAAACATCAAACCTTATCAAACATTCCCACCCCTTTTTACAAATTGGACAATATCAATATACCAAAATTAAAACCAATCACCCTATCAAACATCCCTATACCTAAAACCCAAACCACAATTCAAAACCACCATACCACCAAATGAGATCAAAACCTACTCATTCTTAAACATTCAACGATACCTATCATCTCATCAAAAAATTAACATAATAAACACAAAAATCTCAATCTTAAAATATATCTCATCCCTATCTACCTACAAACCTCCCCAATCTTCTTTGCATCCTCCCATTACCTACTTATTTTACTAACCTGCGTCTGAAAATTAGATACTCGAGGTCTGGTCGTCAATTGCGTCAGCCGTTGCTGTTATTACCTTCTAATACACTCCACACCATAAAACATAGAAACCCACCACAATAAAACTTGTATCCAATTTTATTTTAAAACCCACCAGATAATCCATACACTCCAACATAACATATCATTGTGTTGCCATTTGTATTATTGTATGTTACTCAAATACAAATCATCAAAATCACATAGATACATCAAAATCTGAAATTATACCTCATTTTGTCAAATGATATTGCCAAATTATCTTGAATATCTAGACTTTAAATAAAAACTAATCCATTTATACTAACTCTCTCCTTTCTTAATAATAATTACAATGACCAAATCATTATACCTCTCACATCCATTAACATCAATTAAAACTGTTATACATCACATAAAAAAACCAAAAACAATGGTTATAAAAAAATTTAGAATATTTTACCAAAAACAAATTTTATGTCAATTTTTATTAACCAATTCATAGACATTTGACTTTTTATCATTTCAATAAAGTTAAATAATTTATGCACATGTGTCCTACTAATATGCCCCCATAAATCGCTAAAATAAAATCAAATAAAATTCCTCGTTTCCATACATTCAAAAATGCACTTTCTATACTTGTGAAAATGAGTATAACTTCATGAAAGATCAGTTCTTAAAGCCAAACCATGTGAAGTATAGAATGGAATCTATGCCAATCTAATGGATTATTGTCTATACAACCTTAATACACCCATCTAAAACCAAACCTTAGTCAAATACCCATAAAACAAAAAACATACAATCTCTAATTATCCCAAAAAAAAACCAAAATATCATAACACAAAACAACCCCATTGAAAGTATCCATAACTCTTGGTATAGTCAAAACAAACTATGTACAAATTTTTACACACCATAACAATCTACAGTCATATAAATTCCCAATTTCTGTTTCATATAAAATTAATCAAAAAAATCCCCAAAACTATCCCCAAAAAATCTTGTACATCATTTTTGGCCAAAACACATATCATATTTTACCCTCTCACGTACCCCCTTGCTTGTATTGTAGAATCAGCTTATCAATTTCTATTATTTAAAATTATATAACATCATGCTCAATCTAACTTTAACCAAAATTTTGATACCATTCTCAAAACAAGCTTTATCTCGTACTTCCCAGAAACGCAAATCTGAACATGACTCATTCAGGCGATAAATGCATTCTCTTATGAACAAGAAATATCTAAAATCTATCAAGAACAACACAGTTCGAAGCCAGAGCATGTGCAGAAAGGTGGCAAGGACAGAGTGAATTAAAATTAAGTATCTTTATATAATATAATATTACTAAATATAATCAAATACAAATAATTACAAATGGAATTTGGAACGTAGTTCCCAATACCTAATCAATCAACAAACATATCAAGTATTAATAGTTGAATAGAAAACGGCTGCACCATTTAAACCCAGAACCTTTCCACCAAAACCAACTGACATCAGACAACATTCCTCAAATTTCACAATGAATTATTTCAATTATAAATTATTCGTGCTCAAAAACAATTGAATACCAGAACATATTTTTTTTCAAAAAGACATTTTAAAAATTAACATTAAAAAATAGTCATATCAATACATAATTAATCGAAATAATAACTAGGAAATCACGCTAGAATTTCCCCATTATTAAAATGTCCTAAACCTACACCTATATATGACAATATTAACTTTTTCAATCTCTTCGAAATAAAAACTTGTTCTGTCATAACAAAAACATTTTTCCTTGCCGTTTTTGAATGTAGTGATAAAAGTTAAATTTCATATGACAACCCTAATAAATCTATTCATCACATAGTACTATGATTTGGAACAGCATCCTTAATAAATAACAAAGGAGCATTTGCCAATACACTTCATGATCGAGATTTTCTAGCCGTAGAACGATAATAGCATCTGATCTAGCGAAAGTTCCCATGTACGAAGAGCTTCGATAACATACAAAAAACCTACACTGCATGTAATTTCATCTGAAGCTTTCGTAGCAAAATTCTCATAGAAGGTGATTTTTAGGTGCAATTCAGTGTGATCTTATAGCATTCCGTTTTTGCTGAGTAGTATTAGTAGTGGGACCAGCCTTTGCGAGAACCCAATATTCCATATTGACATATAATATTAAAAAAAATTATGCATATAAATTACGTTTACTTACAACTTTGCCCAAACTGATATCACTGCATACAACCTTTAACCACAACTCACCCCCTCGACCACGCTACAAAAAATTATTCCATAACATCCAAACACAACATAAAAACTTACATGGAAACACAACTCCACACTTCAAATACCATACCTCCTATTAATATTATTATATCTCAAGCCGAAAATTACATATACCCGCTGTTTAAAGAAGTGTTTTTATTAAACTGTGACTGCCGTTTATTAGCGGCGGACGGTCGAGATGGATGAGTTAGTTTTACCTATGTACTCATCTGCAATCTAATGTCAAAAAGACTAACAATTACTAATGTGCATAAAAAAAACTAACACACACACCCAAACTACAATCAAACCAAATTTAACACCTCCCACTTCATTGAACTCAAACATAACTATCCCTCCCAAACAAACTTTACATCACAAAATATCCACACATTAAATTTGCACCTAAAAATGTCCCATCTATGATATATTTGCTACAAATCACATCATATAACAAACCATCAGAGAAGTAAAATGACTGATCTCTACAGCATTATTCGGTAACATGGACCCATTTCGCATAACAGCTGCTGAAACCTTTACAGAACGACCATATCAACCATCTCGATCATTGAAAGATAGTATATGTGCAAATCACCAATATATAAATTGAGAATTCTTGCTGTATCCAAAACAATAGAACATATTTTACTCAAATCATTATTATGGG
Organism: Knipowitschia caucasica; assembly: GCA_964034765.1. NCBI lineage: Eukaryota > Metazoa > Chordata > Actinopteri > Gobiiformes > Gobiidae > Knipowitschia > Knipowitschia caucasica. The sequence continues at coordinate 29,333,123 of OZ035826.1, forward strand.
CCGATTGTAGTACAGGATTCAAAATACAAAATAACTAATACACCCAACAAACAAACCTGTTCAAGTAAATGTTTTTTGTTATTTATCTTTATGTAACACACTTAAAACTACTATAGATTTAAAAGATATATTGTCATAAAGTTAATTATAATTTACAAATCACATTTTTCAACCACTCGATTAACAATTAATACTTCTTAAAAACTCTTACACTATACAAATCCACAATATTAAAAAAAAAAAAACAATTCATAAAATTAAAAAAATAATAAACATTATTCAAAAGATTATTCTCCCCTAAACAAAATAAAAATAAAAAACTACAATTTGCCATTTATATCATGATTCACAAATACATAATCATTATAATTTATAAATTACATGTAATAACTTTTTCATTCTAATAGTCACCCAACCAACAAAAACAACAATCAATGAAAAATTGCAATCACATCAATATAATCACTAACCACAATCCAAAATTCCCATAATAAAACTCAAAAAAAAAAACTATCATAAACAACACAAAACCAATACTATTGAATTTACCATATCATTTGCCCCATTACTTGCAAATCCAGTGCAAAAATATGAATTCCAATTAAAATATGGTTACGATATTTCATTATCCTATGATAATTTAATATTAACCCAGTCCTGATCATTGATCATGCTCAGCTGTTTCTGGGAAGGTTACGCGCAACAAGCCGGTTTGATCACTAGGTTGGACGCCCCATAGTTACCGGTTAGTAATTTCAGGTTCTTGTAAAAAAAATTTAAACTCAAGCGCATTAAACTCATATACTCACAACAGGTCACTTTGGTACTAAGTCTGTCCCATCAGACAGTCTAATAGGGCCCACACCATCATCCACAAATATATACCGTCCTTAATTTCCATAAACAACCAAAAACAATTCAACCATACAAATGGCCTTATAAATGCCAGATAATGAACATGAATGCTCCCAAATTTACCAAATTATTGAAATGACACAAACCAATATCAATGTAAAACCAACTTTTGTGTAATGAAGATTCTTCTGTTTATAAAAAAGCCACTCATCTGAACAATACTATTTTAATTCACTCAGTAACTATACCCTCTTGTTACTTTTATTAAACCTGTTTAGCCCATAATCAATAGAAAGCAATTTATTCCATTCTCAATAACATTTTTGCTTACCTAAACTGCATTTCTGAGCTCTCCACAAATTCAAGTATCGAATTTGCCTTATTGCAATTACTGTCCGCTGCAAATGCAAAAATCTTTAAAAAACAATAAAACAAGCCAAAAATACGTCCCCCCCACAGTAGAAAACAAATAAAACAAACAATCTGCAAAAAGCATCTTACATGTCTCAGGACATGAGTAATCCCATATCCTCCATGTAGAAAAAAGTTCAATCTCTAATATTTTAAACCCATTAAAAATTTAAAAATAATATCAATTCACCCGCCGTAAGCAAGCTTATCCATACTTAGCTGTTACTTAACCTTCAATATCAAAGTCAATCAAATACTCCAGGCTGCGATTACTACTCCTTGTCAACGATTATAAGTAGAAAGTTACAATATCAATCACTTTGCACATAAATTTGACACCCATGATGTACTTCAGCTTTTTCTTTATCTAATGAATATCAGAATGTATTTGATTCATACAATAATACAAAAGTCACCCACTGATTCTGTTTCTGTTTGAGTGACTGCATCACTTTGGGTAATACCCAGCAAAATGCTCAATTCAAATGAGTAGTAGATTGTTATATCACTATCAAACAGTGTTATATAAACGTGGCCGATCATCCCATCACCTCTTCGCTATCTGACCAGACGCACAGTTCAAAAAAACAAGTATATTAACAGGAGGTCTTCACATCGACGTACCGGGCTTCTTGTGGCGCCCTTTATATATTCCTAAATTAGAAGTGCGACAAGAATCTACCATAGAAAATCTAATCTTCTTTTTGAGTAAATACTATATCCAATAAAGCCTAGCAATTCATGCGTCACAAATTCCCATCTCCCACCTGATACATTATAATACAGCAGTATTTTATCATGGAGGTTTTCCATGAGTTTTTTTAATTATTCAAAGGGTGCATAAAGTCACGGGAGAATAAAAACATAATTACAAATCAAAGTCCCCCCAATTTAAACCCAGGAATATACATGTGAACACCTGTTTATTTTGTGTTTACGAGAATGTTCAGTCTGCACGCTCAGACCGCTAATGTCCCGTGACCACTTTGAGGCTCTCAGACTTGGTTCGCTCGCCCGTTTTAAGAGCGTCCGAGGGAAAACCTCATAATATTTTCTCCTGCGTGTGTCGATTTTTTGATCAGCACATATGTATACTAATATGTTCACTCACACTTCCGTTGTGCATCAGAGATGAACATGCAGAATTAACCACTCATCCAACACTCGAACACCATATACCAATATCACAATCACGACAAACTCCCTGCATCTACCTTTAGAATCTCTAAATAATTTTCAAAACCATACAGCAATACACTGCTCAGTATACAGTAACTAGATTAATAGGGTTATAAGTTCACCAACATGAACAAGAAGGATGTTTAGCCATTTAGAGTAAATCTAGAATAAAACATACAAACCTTTCAATCAGCATGCCAAGACCAGATATACCCATCTGCCATGTTGATCCAAAAAATATAAAATTTTCCCAAAAAAAAGCCCTCATAATCTATGAAAATGTACATGAATTACTCATGCAAGTACAATTAGATGGGAATTAACGCAACCTATATACTTATAATAATCATCACAACTCCAACATATGTGTTTATGCTGAAACCTTCTGTCCTGAACCAGACTAAAAGATCTCCTACAAGAAAGAATTTAGACATATAATAACAATGATTATAATAATTTTTGCTGTTAATGTAACAAAGATATAGTACCAGTATTACATTCCAAATTTTTCATCAGTCTGCAATCCACTAAGCAGACATTGCAGAAAATAATAATGAAATCACTAAATCCAGAATTCGCTTTTAAACTCAACCACCCAATTACCTAACACCCAACTATCCAACCATCCAACCCAAATAACACTCACATATTCCAAATAAAATATTCATTAATAAACATAAATAATAAAACCAACTACCACATACCCATCATAACCTCATATTAGTTAAACCGATTACATAAATACTTTTTTCATTAACTCATTGGATAACATATAATAAAACAACAAATCCATCCACAAACAATACAAAATCAAAAACAACACCCCATATGTCTTGACAAAACACAACAAAACCATTATTTACATGCAAATACAACCCCAAGTACTCCATCACACACTTCCAATTATAACATACCAATTTCATCCACCACTACAATCCCCCCCATACACACATAAAAAAGTATGATGTAAAAATTTTTATATACAAATATCCTCACCGACAATACTCCACCCAAACAAATAGAGAAATACCGATCCTACGACTTGTTTCTCCACAAACTATACTCTGTTTTATATTATATTAGCTCACAGTGTAACAGGATTTAAACAAATCCAAACTTAAAACAAATCTCATCAAAGTAGACCCAATGAAACCCGTCTGTTAAATTCTAAGAAAGGAAGACAATCAACACGTAACCTACAAGTGATTAAAGACATATAATCAAAAATATAAAACATCTCCAACCAGCATACTCTATACATCCCCTCCTATGTTAATCCCATTCTTCCAATAATATATCATTTTCACACGTCAAACCATATCCCAACATAACAAACACTTTCAAGTTTATCCCAATACCTTACATCCCTCACTACATATCAATCCAAGAAATAACATGTCACAGAATGAACAACTAAATAATTTAATTATACAAAACAACCACCACATATTCAAAATCTACTACAACTATTCAACTTCCAAACCATCTCACCAAACCCTTACCCCTCCTCTCTCCTTTTCAATCTCAATCCACCCTTCCCAAACTTCTCTCAACACAACTAACTTACTTCTACTTTTACACTTATTCTTTAAATAACTCATCAATAACTCAACCTAAATTTTCATAAATAATATCTAATTCACAATTACTTCTCCCTTTCCCTAATTCTAGCGGACGTACCTATCCTCTCAATCAATTAAAATAATCTACATCACACTTCACTTAAACACCCCACACAACTATCCAACCCCCATACAAATTCCAAACCCTAAATCCATCTATTCATAACATAACACAACAATATTTAAAAAAAAACAAAAACACCAACAGAAATAATCAAAAATATAAAATCTATACCTAATAAAAAAATACAAATAACATACAAACAATTAAATATATATGTAACTATTCACCCACACTTCTGTTTATCTCAACTAACATACATATTACCCACATATACCAACCATATCCCAACAAACAACACCAACCAAACAAACACCCACCCACACAACCACACCCATAATCCATACAATCCCATCCCAAAAAACAAATCAGGACAAAACCAAATAATAAAATAACCCCCCAAAATTAATTTTATATATAAAAAATTCAACATCATATATAAAATATAAACATAACAAATCCAACCTTAATATATAATAAAAAAATAAAACCTTTAAAAAATCAAAAAAAAAAAAACAATCACCCACTTTAACCATCCCCCCTACAAACTATCATATCAAAACTATTCTCCCAAAAATATACACGACTCGATAACTATTAAAATATAATTCCCATGACATCTAATACACACACGATCAATCATACATACTTCCTAATCTCCCCTTAAATACCACAACAATACATCGGTATTTAGTTTTTTCAATATGCAATTTACCATTATAACTAACATATTCATTTAATTATACTTTATAACTCTTAGTTTTTTTTAAAACACATTAAAAAAAATAAATCATCTAATTCATTCCACAAAACCTATTAATTTCATAACAAAAATCTCAACACTTAATTATTATAATATCTCTCATAACCCCCTGCCTAAAAAATTCAACACATATAAGATCAACCAAAAAAAACATATAACAACCAACCATCACCCACTTCAAACACACAAACCAACCATCCATATCCCCAATACACCCCCCCCATCCTTCATACAAATGAAGATTCCTATGCTCATTAATCATTCTTGTCACTACATCATGCCATATTATTGTTTTAATATGACATTTACCCACCCAATCCCATACCCACCTCATCCAAATCCAAACAAAATGTCCCTCACCACAATCCACCACCAAATCCAATTCCCCCCCCCACAAAATATTTGCAGAAAAAAATTAATACTAACACACAAACCCTACAAACAAAAAAACCACATCATCGAACATTTCCACCTAACCCATAAAAACACAAAAACCTTATTAGATCCAATAAATCACAAAAAAACAAACAATTACCCAAAAACACACAATAAGATTTTTCTACTAAATAAATATTTTTTGAGTGATTAATTAACAGAGTATGAGTAAAAAATTGTTTTAATGGTGTGAAATAATCGGAACTAACTATTAAAACCCTCAAAACAATCATCCTCTATTTACAAATACATTACTACTAGCAACAATGATATATTGGAGAATAGCACCACACACAATACATTATATAATTAAAACAAAATAAACCAAACAAAATTACTATATATCAACTTAAATAAATTCCATAATATAAACACAAAAAAAATACCACTTAATACAACAAATCTTCCACGACATTATAACGTTTAATGCGTCAAAGAAATGTTTATATTTCCTTTTTAATTGGAAATTCATTCCCATAGATTTCGAAACATTACCAAATAAATCTCTTAACTAGACACCGCAGACATACGTTCGCCAATTTCTGACTACAATTGCATATCTTCAAAACCCATTCCCCCAACCTTATCTCAAACAATTTCATTTCAAGGAGCCGCATCAACAACAAACAATCCCTAACACCCAACACACAAACCCACAAACCCAAACACACACAAACCTCACACAACCCCCACCATCACCTCAATCTATAATATTATCCACTCCCACACCCAAAAACCACAAACCTAACAATCCACCCAACCACCCCACCACACCACTACTCACCCATTCCCAAACCCCCACCCCTCCTCCCTACACTAAACCTACAACCATCATACCCACCCCCTCATTAAACTCATACTTCATTAAAATCAAAAACCCAACCCAAAATCCATTCCTTTACACACATCTCCTCCTCCCATCAAAAACCTAATACAAAAACAACATCTCCACCAATACAAACCACCACAACCTCCCAAATCAAATCCAACACACTTAACAAACACCCTTCATAAATAAACACAAATCATACACCCTCCCCTTACCTTCCCCCAAACCAACCCCCCCAAACCATATCTACCCATCACCCCCAACCCCCCCCCCCAAACCAAAAAAACAACCCCCCCAATTCCCTTCCTTAAACCCCAATAATTTATTACCTCTAATCTTTCAAAAACCCTCCAAAACAACCCAAACTTATACTACCCTAAAAAAATATACAATCCCCATATTTCAACTACAAACTAACCCACAAAAAAAATCTCAACCCCTACTATACACTCCCAATCTCCCCCCCTATTCTCCAAACCAACTTCACAACCCACATTATATAAACCCAACCAATACCAATAAAAAACAATTTTCCAAACAAACCCACACCATAACACATTACCCTCACCCTCAAACAATCCCCCATAACAACATTCATACTCTCCCAAATCCAAATCACATAAACAACTCACATCCCACCCCACCCAAAAACACTTACCCTAACAATAACCATTTAAATCCTTTCCACAATACTATCTCCTCTCACCTACTTAATAAAAAACCCTCCACTCAAATTTAAAAAAACCACCACACAACCACCCACAAACAAATCCCCCTATCATCAACTATAAATCCACCCTTAATTCCCCCCTAATTCCATCCCACCCTTACCACCCATAAAAACCCAACCTCCACCTACAACAAACCAAAATAAACAACACTAACCCCACAAACAATACTTTCATCAAACTACATAACTTCCATCTTAACATACAACCCCCTATTTCAAATATCCACCACCTAAAACCCTTATCTAAACCAACCCAACAACAATAACATCAAATCTACCAACATACCAAAATACACTTCAACATATTCAAAACAAATTCCCCCCCCACAATCCACATCCACATAATACCCCCCATCATCATTTAACTAACTACATCCACTATTCCATCATTAAATACAAAACCCCACACTCAAAACAACAATCACCCAACACCTATACCATATATTGTATTCACAAAATAACAAAAGACAACACGAACACATAACACCCCCAAATATAAATTCATACATTTTATATCCCCAACAACCTCCTATTACCTCTTCACAATCCTAATCTAATCACAAACACATCTCCACTATCAAATTATAATTAAAAATCTCTGTTTCTCTTATCAATCATTCATCCCTCATTACATTTTCACTATATTCATAACATTCGTCATATTATATTCTCCCAAAAAATACCCACGCATTATATTAATATTGTGCGATACCTCTGACTCTTATCCTCTACCCCAAATCCCATTTTGGGGTGGGGTAATATCCCCACATATTATCATTTTACCTATATCTGTACATAGTTCTCATCAGTACCTACACGTAAACATCCCAAAACCTTATACCACCATTCACACCCCCCTTTTTTACCAATTTGTGGACTATATCTTTTTAACATATGAATTCATGCACCGATACTTTATCAAACCCCCTATTAAAAAATAAAAAAAACTCATTTAAAACCACCATTAACCCAACCATCCCATAACACACACTTCACATTCATTCCAATTACAATCTACCCCTCCATCCATCTCATTTTCTGGTGTTTTACAATCAATTCAAATCATACACAAAATCCTCCTATCAAAAAACAATAAATCCACACCTATCCACAACAAACTCCACCCTTCCTACTTTCTCCTCCTATCCCTTTCCTAACATCTTATAATACCCCTGATTCTTACAAACTAACTATAATTATCTAATTACTCACATTAATCTAATCATTAATCCCTTCCCAAAAACCCCCTAAACTATTAACCACACCCCAAACATTCACCAAATCTATATTAAAACCCCCCACATATTCTTCAACACCCACCCCTACATTATCAGATTGATTACATTTTAAAAATAATCCACACAACCCAAACATAACAACAAAATCCACAACCCCATCATCAAAAAACACATATTGCAAATTATAATTCCAATAAAATAAATTTAACTAAACCAAACCCACTATCCCTTTATACCTACCTCCTAAGTTCTTCCTAATACCTCCAAGTAACACCTTCATTTTACATCTCCACATCATTATAATCTTTGTCAAACCGTCTTATACAATCCCTAAAAATAACACAAAAAAACTTTCTAATCCCACAAGAATAACATATAACTATAACTACATTCTTGCACATTTTAATTACACAATAATATCCATTCCATAAAGCATGTAATATAATTTAAAAAAAATACATCACATAATTCCTACTTATATTCATTATTATATAAAAAAAAGCCAAAATCCAATCTTTTCCTACAATCCCACCATCACAAACTAACTATCATAATATAATCACTAATTAAATGTCATAACTTCATCTCCCCCCCTTCCCTATCTCATTCACAATCAAATCAATCAACATTTCAAAACCATTAAACAACAAAATACCCCCCAACCATTAAAATACAATAAGCAACACCCTACAATTAATCATCTATCAAAAAACACCATCCTCCACAAAACAAACCCCCTTCATAATCCACAACTATTACAGTATACCCCCAAAATTCCCCAATTCACACACCCTAAAAATACAATAAACATTCCATTAAATTCCAATTTATGATCATTAATAAATATATAAAATATTCCCCCCCCAATCTCCCAAAATTATTCATCCATAATTTTCCAACACACTAACATAATTTCACAATACTCACTTAACCATATCCATTATTATACATCAGTAAATCCATCAAATCTAATAAACTAAATATTAAACACTCATATACATCACTTTACCAAATTTTCCCTACCCCCCATCACCACATATAATTTCTACCTACCCATGACTATCAATACCCATCACCTACATTTCACCAATCACTACCACCAATTCCCCTACCACATACCCCCAACAAACATACCACCCATATAATCCATCTCAATTTCATAACGTATTCCCATAATCCCTTATCCAAACCAACTTCAATTAACTATAAACACATATCAAAAAAACAATAACATCAAAAAACACTTCCAAATCAATATACTCACCCCCAAACATCTTCACACCCCCCCCCAACTCCCTAAAACATATCAATACCAATTCATCCCCATAACCCCCATCCTACCACCCAAACCCACCCCATAAAATCGCAACAATCCTCATAAATTGCACCTAGTAAAAAATCCACAACCAAATAATCGAGGCTCAAACACATAAACATAAAATAAAATATAACCAACTGACAAAAAAAAAAAATTACAAAAATAACTAAACAATAATACTATAAATATGATTAATAAATAGGAAATTGCTCTGATATACAACCCATTAAACACCTTTACCCCACCCCCAACCAACCATCCACACACAAAAACAAACCCACTCAAAACCCAATAACCTCACCCACACCCCCCCAAAAAATCCCCCCTAAAATAAATAATATAACCACACTTACAAAACCACATCCCTCCCCCACAATAAATAACCCAAGAACACTAAATTCACCTACATCAAACACAACCAACCCCCAAATTTTTGCGTTTTTACAAATCCCCCACCCCAACCCCATACCCCTCTTAATTAAAAAAATCCTACCTAACTCATAAACCTCCTCATAAATCCTCCTTTACCCCATCACCTCCATCATTCAACTAAAACCCTACCCCCCCCCCCCCCCACCATCAATACTAAAACTTCCTAATACTCCCCCCAAAACCCACTTCTTATACCAAAAAACTTATCCCCACCCCCATATATAAAACAAATTCCAACCTAAAAAATCATTAACTACAACTCTATCTCCCCTCCCAATTACTATCCCCCCTCATCCAACTATACAAAAAAAAAACCCACACCCAACATCCCCCTCAACCAAACAAACCCCAATCCCCCCCCATAAACACAATCAACCCACCTTAAACAAACACCCACCCCCACCTCCCACTCCCCCCCCCCACCCTTCCTACCCCCCCTTTTTAAACACACCCCCCCAAACACCCCCCACCCCCCCCAAACACCCCATACCAATTCCCCCCACCTCACACACACAAACACCCCACCCCCTAATATTTTAATATATCTCATCTAAAATACCAAAACCTAATAAAACCTAATATAAAATCATCACATATTCCAAACTAAAAATAATCTATTACTATAGTATTATTAATATTTTCCCTAATACTTCCTATTCCCTCCCTATTTCCCAAATACCTACATACAAATTATCCACCAAAAAAAAAACACACCAAAAACCCACCATCCACCAAATTTACACAACCCTTATTACCTCCCCCACCACAACACACCTCCCAAAACCTTTATTAAACATCACACCCTTTCCATATCCCACCAACAACAATACACCTACTATTCATAATAATGGACTACAATTGCATACCTCATATCCAAACCAATCCATTGTATTTTTTTTGACTTGATATCGATTCATCTTTCTTGAAAATTCCCCCAAACTCCATCATCATCATTAAAACTCTTACTTACTTCAATTAAACCATCTCGTTCATGTTAGTTTATATGCAACAGCACCATTTTTCCATCAAAAAAATCTCCATCATCTTAACCAAAAACCTAAAACACATATACATCACACATACATACTTTTTATACCACATCCCAATCCCAAAAACACCCACCCAACCCCCCCTTATCCCTTTCCCCATAAAAAATAAACAATCTCATCCCCCTAAAAACAACTCTCTCAATCCCTAAACAATATCCAACCTATCTTAAACTTACCCCCCAACACCACCAATTACCACCCCACTCTCCACACCACAAACACAAACAACCCACTCCAACAATCCCCTTCACAACCACATACCAACAAAACCCCATACTAAAATCCCCCCCCACACACCATACAACCCCCCCCCCCCAATAAAATATCCCCTCCAACTAATCAAAATCCCACCAAACCATATCCCAAACTCTTTCCAAATCCACCCTACCGATCATTAAAATTCTACCTAACCTTAAACCCATTATTCCTTCCTCATATCCCCCCCCACCCAACACAATCACATAAAAAATCAATCCAATCCATAAATTCACCCTAACCCCCCCAACCCCACTACCACAAAACCCCCTCCACACCCACACCCACACCCCAACACCCCCCCCCACCCCCCACCCACATCAATCCCCATACCCAAATCCCCCCACCCAAATCCCCCATCCACATTCAACCCCCCCATATACATACCAAATCCAACATAACTCACAAACACACAACATAAACATTCTCCACTCCCAAAACACCCCATCCATCACCTATAACTCACCCTCTAAACTTTCCATACCTCTCCCCCTCAATTAAATCTCCATTTAATCCTACCCCCCACTAAACCCTTAACTTAAAACCTATCATAACCCCCCCCACCAAACCCCACCCTCTCAATCACCCTCATCCAAACACCCCCCCTTTCCCATTCTTACCACTACAATACCCCCACTCCTTCAAACCAATTTCCCCCCCCCCCATTCATCCACCCCCCCCCCCAAAACCTCCAACTAACCCCCCCCAACCCCCCCACCCCCCATTCCCCCCAAACCCCCCCATTACACCCAATCCCCCTCCACCACCCCATTCCCAACACCCCCCCCAATACCCCCCCCTCACAAAATCCCCCACCCCCCCCCCTCAAATTCCCCCAACCATATTCCATCCCCTCAACAACCTAAAAACACCCCCTACCACCACTCACCTCCAATCAAACACACCACCTCACCACACCCATCCATCACCCACAATCCACCCCCATATCAACCATCCCCCCCACCAACCATCCCTATCCCCACCACCCCAACACCCCCCCCAAACTAAATTCACCCCTCCATCCAAACCATCCTACAACCCCCCCACCCCCCATACCCCCTATCCCCTATCCAAACAATCCCCACCTTACCCCCTCCCATCCCCATCCCCCCCCCATCCCCCCAAACCCACACACCCATCCCCCCCCAACCTTCCCCACCTATCCCACCCCCCTCCCCCACCCCCCCACCCATCCCCCCTCCATACACCTCCCATCTACCACCCACACCACCCATACTCCCCATAACCCCACACCCCAAAAACCCCCCAAACCCCCACCCCACCTATCCCTACCCCCACCCTAACCCCTCCCCCTAACACACAAATAAACTTCCCCATTACCCCAATCCATAACCCCTACAACCACCAACCCACCCTTCCTCTCACCCACCACCAAACCCCCCCCCACCACTCAACTACCCTAACCCCAAACCCCCAAAACCCCACCCCACAATCCCCCCCCCATCCAACACCCCACAAATCCACCCCCACACACACCCCCCCACCCAACAACAACACCCCCACCACCACACCACCCCCCCCTCCAACCCTCCAAAAACCCAACACCCCACAAAAACCCCCCCCCACCCCCCAAACCACCCCCCACAACACCACCCCACAACCCCCCAACATCACAACCCAATCTAACCCCCCACCCCTCCCCCCCCTAACCACCCACTAATCCCACTCCCCAACACACCCAAACCCTTCCTCCCATATAACACCCACCCCTCCAAATTTCATCCCCCCCCCCTTATCTCCCTCTTCACAAAACATCCCTACACTTATTCCCCCACAATCAACACCCCCACAAAACACCACATCACAACAATACCCAACCCAACCCCACCCTCCTCCAATCCTCTACACAAATACCACTCCCAACCCACACCCCCCAAACACACCCCATCCCACCAACACCCCCAATCTAATCACCATCAAAACAAACACCACCCCCTTATCACCTACCCCTTTTCTCAATTCCCCCCCCACATAACCCCCACCCCCCCCCCACCTACCCCCCCCCAATACCCCCCCCCCCCCATAACTAAATTATCCATAAAATTATAAAACCTCTACATAACCTACATTCACCCTCCACATCCCTCACCATACCTATCCCCTATCCCCCCCCAAATATTCCAACATAAATTACTCATCACTATTACCTCTCCCTACCACTCCCCAAAAACACACATCCTATATACCAACATAATTCACCATCCCACATCCTCCTCCCTAAAATCACCCCCAACCCCCCTACCTATCTATCCACATCTCATCCCCCCCCATCTACCCCCCCTCACCCCCCCCCCCCTCCCACCCCCAATCAAAACCCATCCCAACTCCCTCCCCATCACCATAAACCATACCCACCACCAAACACCCCCCCCCCCCCCCCCACCCCCCCACCAACACCCCACCAACCCACAAAACCACCAAACCCCCCCCCCCCCCTCACCACCATTCCAACAATCCACACCCAACCCCAACACCCAACCCCCCCCCCCAAACCCCCCCCCAAACCCCCCACCCATCAACCCCCAACCCCCCCACAAACCCCACCCACAACCCCCCCCCACTACCCCCCCCCACACCCCCACCACAACCCCCCTCCCCCTACCCCACCCCAACAAACCAATACCACAAACAACCACCCCCCCCAACACCAACCACAACAACCCCACCCCCCCCCCCAATAAACCACCACACCCCACATACCACCCCATACCACCCATCCACCCCACCCCCTCCTCATTACTCCACACACACCCCCCCATCCCCCCCACCCAACAAAACCACCCCCCAACACCCCCAACAAACCCCCCCCCCAACCCAACCCCCAACCAACACCCCCCCCTACCATCCCATCACCCCACCCACCACCATACCCCACAAACCACAACCCACCACAACCCTCCCCCCCACCATACCTCAAACCCACCAACCCCCAACACCCCACCCCAACCCCCACCCCCCCCCACCCCCCCAACCCCTATAAAAACTAACCCCACACAACAAACACCCCCCAACCCCCCAACCCCCCCCCCCCCCCCCCCCACCCCCCCCACCCCCAAACCCCCAACACCCCCCCCCCCCACCCAAAACCCAACCCCCACCAACCCCACACATACCCCCCCCACACCCCCCCCCCCCCCCACCCCCCACACCACCCCCCCCCCCCACTACCACACCCCACCACCCCCAAACCCACATTATAAACAAAAACCAAACCCCCCCCCCCCACCCACCACCCCACAAACCCCCACCCCCCCCCCCCAACCACAACACCCACCCCCTCAACCCCCCCCCAACCCCACCCCCCCCCCCACACCCCACCAAACCTACATACCCCCATTACAATCCACCCCCACACCCCCCACACTCCACCCCCCCCCCCCCCCCCCAAAACAACCACCTCACCCCAAACCCATCCAAATACACCACCCCCCCACCACATAAACAAAACCCCACCACCCCAAAAACCCAACAAACCCCCCCCAACCCCCCCCCAACACCCCCCACACCACATCCACAAAACCCACCACCCCCAAACCCACACCACCACCAATCCACCCACCCACCCTCCCAACCCCCCAACCCCCCAACCCCCCACACCACCCACCCCCCCCCCCCCCCCCCCACCCCAACCCCACAAACCCACCCAACACCCCCCCCCACCACAAACCAAACCCCCCACCCCCCCCCACCCCCCCCCCCCCCCCACCCCCCCCCATTCTCACACTAATCACCCCCACACAACACCAACACCCAAACACCCACCACCCCAACCCCAACCCCCACACCCCACCACCACAAACACCACCACCCCCCCCCACCCCCCCCCCACATCAAACCCCCCACACACCCACCACCCCAAACAATACACACCACCCCCCTCCAACCAAACCCCCCATAAAACCAACCCAACATATCCACCACCCAATCCCCCCACCCCCCTACCCCCCCACACCCTCCCCTCTCAACCAACAAAACATACCTCTCCTACTAAACCCTTCATCTTCTACACTCCATCCCCCAATAACTCCACACTAAATTTTCCTACATAAAAACCACATCCCCATACCTACCCTCCCCATAATTCCCCCTCCAAAATCCCCATATACCCAATCTCTAACTCCCACATCCATCCTTCTCCCACCTTCCCTATCCACCACCCCACCCCCTAACCCCACCCCCCAAACAAATCCCCCCACAAACCCTAACCTCCATCTATTTCATCAATCAAACCACCCTAATCTAAAAACAAAACAAAACCCACCCCTACACACCACCAACACACAATCCAAACAAAATCCAACAACAACACAAACAACAAAATACATTAAAAATTTTAACCCAAACCCCCCCATCCCACTAACAACTACATACAACTACCCCCCCCACATATAACCCAACCCTCACCCCCATCCCACCCACCAAAAACACACCAACAAACCCCCAACCCCCCCAACAACACCACCCCAACACCCCCCCCCCCCCCCACCACCCCACCCCCACCCCCCCCCACAATCCCCCCCCACCCCCCCACCCCATCAAACAAAACCAAAAACCAAAAATAACACCCCCCCCCCCCAAACCCACCCCCTCAATCCCATTCACCACCCATAACAAAACCCAACCCATCAACAAAAACAACAAAATCACACCCCCCTAACCACCAATCAACAACAAAAAAAAAATCCCCAACCATAACCATCCTACCAAAAAACCTCACAAACCCTAACACCCCCACCCAAAACCCCAACCATCACCACACACCAAATAAAAACCCCCATACCTCCTAACCCCCCCCCCTCATTTACCAATCAACCCATCCCCCAAACACACCCCCCATCCCCCACCCCCCCAACCCACTTTATCCAATACACACCAACCCCCAAATCAAAATTACCTCACATACCCATATCAAAAAACACCTACAAAAAATTACCCACCCCAACCCCCCCACACACATACCCATACATATCCCCCCCCCCCCCACCCAAACAACCAACCCCCCCACCACACCCCCCCCCCCCCCAAAAAAATCAAACACTCATCTCCTCCAAACCCCCCCCCCCACCAAAAACAAATCCCCACCCTACACTCACCCAAAAAACCCCCAAAACACACCCCCCCACCCCAACACCCCCCCCTTAACCCCCCCACCACCAAACCCCCCCCCAACCCTCACCCCCCACCCCCCCCCCCACCCCCCCCCCCCTCCACCCATCCACAACTCCTCTCTACACCACTCAAATACCCCCCTACCCTCCATCACCTTATATATTAACCCCTCATCCTTACCCCCCCCCCAACCAACCACCCTCAACCAAAACCCAAACCATTCTCACCCTCCCCCACCAACCCCCACACCATCCATCCCCCCCAACACAAATCCCTCCCCCCCATCCACCCTCCCAACAACCTACCCACCCCCCACCCCCTCCACCCCTAAACATATCCCCCTCCCATCAACAACCCAAACCCCATCAATACCACACCACATCCCCACCCCCAACATCCACCCCCCCCCCAAATCCCCACACCCCAAAACAAATACAATCACCCAACCAAACACCAACAAACACCCAAACCAACCACACCACCCCAACACACCAAATCCCCCACACCACCCCACCCAAACCAAAAACCATCACCACCTCATTACCCCCCCTCCTACCCCACCTACTCCCCCCACCACACAAACACAACCCCCCCCCCCCCCCATCACCACCATCACCACCCCCCCCCCCCACCCCCAAACCCCCCCCCCCACAACAACCCCCACCACACCCCCCCCCCCCCCCCCCACCCCCCCCCCCACAACCCACCCACACACCCCCAACCCCAAATACCCAAACCCCACCACCACCCCACCACCCAACCCCCAACACCCCCTACAACAACAAACCACTCACAACCACAACCCCACACCCACACCACAACCCCCTACCCACACCACACCCAAAAACCCCACCAAAACAACCCACACCCCACCCCCCCCCCCCCACCCCCCCAACACAACCCAAACCAACCACCACCACCACCCTCACCCCCCAACCATCCCCCCACCCCACCCCCACCCCCCCAAACCCAAACCAACAAAACCCACCCCACCACCCCCCCCCACCCCAACCCACCCCAACCACAACACAACCCACAAAAACCCCCACCCCCACCCCCCCCACCCCACCCACCACCCACCCACACCCCCCAAACCAACCCCCCACCCCCAACCCACCAACACCACCCCCCCCAACCAACCCACCCCACCAACCCCTACCTCCATACCTACCTACCACATCCCCCACTCACCCCCAATAAACATCAACCAACCAATACATCCCAACACCCACCCCCCCAAACACTCCAACCTTCCCCCCCAACTCACACCCCACCATCACTCACAACCAAACAACCCAAACCATACAAACCACCAAAAACCAACCAACTCACCCTAAAAACCCCACCACAAACACAAACCCCCCCAACAACCCCAAATCCCCACAATCATACAACCCACCCTAACCTTACCCCCAAAACCACCCTAAACCCCAAATCACACCACACCCCATCCCCCACTAACAAAAAATACAACCCCCCCCACATTCCCATCCCCCATACAACCCCCCCAAACCTATCACCACCCCCATCCCTACACAAACAAACACTCCCCCCCCCCCCCCCAAAACCCCCCCCCACCCCAACCTAATATAACCCTAAAACAACAATCCATATTACAAACTCACAAACATAACCCCCAAAAAAAATATCACCACTATAACTCCCCAATCTCCCCCCCCCCCCCCTCTTCTCCAACCAACTCCCAACCCACATTATCTAAACCCCAAAAATACAATAAAAACAATTTCCCCCCCCCCACCCACCCCCACCCCCCACACCACCCCCCCCCCCCCCCCACCCCCACCCCCACCACCCACACCCCCCCACCCCCCCAACAACCGACACCCCACCCCAACCCACCACCCCCCCCCACCCACCCCCCCCCCCCCCCCACCCCACCCTCCCCCAACCCAACCCACCCCCCAATCCCCCACCAACACACCAACCCCACACCCACCACACCCCACAACCCCAACCCCCCCCCCCCCCCCCCCCACCCCCCCAACCCAACCAACAACCAAACCAACCCCACCCACCAACCCCCCCCCAACACCCCCAACCCCACCCCCCCCCCCCCCCCACCCCCCCACCCACCCCCCCCAACCCCCCCCAACCCCCCCCCCCACCCCCCCACCAAACCACCCCACCAACAACAAAAACCACCAACCCCACCCCCCCAACCAACCAACACCCCCCCCCCCACCCCCCCCAACAACCCCCACCCCCCAACACCCCCACACAAACCACCCAACCCCCCCCCCACTACCCCCACACCACACCCCAACCCCCCCCACACCCCCCCCCCCCACCACCCCCCCCACCACAAACACACCCCACCACCCAACCCAACCACCACCCCCCCCCCCCCACCCCCCCCCCCCCCCCACCCCCCCCCCCCCCCCACCCCCCCCCCCAAACCAAAAACCCCCCACCCCCCCCCACCCCCACCCCCAAACCCCCCCACAACACACCACCACAACCCACCCCAACACACACAAAACACCAACAACCCCAACCAAACACCACCCCCCCACCCACCCCCCCCCAACAAAACACCCACAACAACCCCCACCAACTACCACAAACAACCACCCAACCAAAATACACACAACCCACCCCAACAACCCCCACAACACAACACCCCCCCCCCCCCCCACCCACCCCCCACAACACCCCCCCCAAACATAACCCCCCCCCCCCAACCCCACACACCCAACCCCCACACCCCCCCCACAACCAAAACCCCAAACCACACCCCACACACCTCCCCAACCCCCACCCCCCCCCCCCCCAACACCCCCCCCCAACCCCCCCCCAAAACACCCCCCAAAACCCCACACCCCAACACCCCCCCCCACCCCCAACCCACACACCCCACCCCCACACCCCCCCCCCCCCCCCCAAACCCCACCCACCACCCCCCCCCAACCCCCCACAAAACCCTACCCAACCCCACACACACACACCACCCCCCCCAACCCATCCCCCCCCCCCCCCCCCCCCCACACCCACCCCCCCCCCCCACCCCCCCCCCCCCCAACACCCCCCCCCCAACCACCCCCCCCCCCAACAATCACCCAAATCAAACCACAATCACCACCCCCCCACCAACACCCCCCACTCCAAAAAAAATCCACCACAATAACCCCTCAACTCTACATCCTCCACCAACCCTACCCCAAAACCCACACACCCCCCCCCAACAAACACACAAAACATAAATATACACCCCCCCCCCCTAACAACACCCCCCCCCTCCCCCTAACACTAAAAAAACCCCCAAAACACCAAATACAACACCCCCCCAAATAACCCCCCCCACTCACCCCCCCCCTCAACCTACCCACATATCCCCCCCCATAACAATACCCCCCAAACAATCCCAACCCCCCAAACACAAACCCCCTAAATTCCCATTAATCCTTTCCTCCATTCTACTACAATCCACCACATCCCCCCAATCCCTTAACCAACCCCACCCATACACAAAACCCATCCAAAAACCCCATCCACAAAAACCACACACCATTTAAACCCCCAATACAACAAAACCCCCAAAAACCCAAAATATCACTAACCTACCCACCAAACACATCCCATATTCACAAAACTTACAAAAAATACAAAACACAACAAACCCCATACATATTCTCCAAACATCCCCTACCCCACTAAACCTCCCCCCAAAACCAAATCCTTAACCCCCCTACAATCCCCCCACCACCCAACCACCCCAACCCACAAATACACACCACCATCCTATCCTAAACCCAAACCTCCCCCCCTTCCTACTATCTCCATACCCCCCTCACACACAAATCAACAAAACCAACCCCCCAACACCCCCCCCACTACCCCCCAACCCCTACCACTCCCCCATCCACACCCCCCCACAACACCCACAACACAACCCAACCACCCCAACCACACCCCACCCCAACCCCACCCACCACACCACCTACCAACACCCCCCCCCCCACCAACCCCCCAACCCCCACCCCCCCACACCCCCCACCAAACAAACACTAACCCAACACCAAATATACACACAACACAAAAACAACAAAATCCCCCCCCCCCTCACCCAAAACACACCCTCCTAATATATTCCCCCAACACCAACCCACATAACCACCCATTACCCCCCCCTATACCAAAATATCACCACAACAAAACACACCCACAAAACCCCACCCAACAACCACCCCACTCCCCACCCCCCCATAACCCAAAAAAAACCCCCCCCAACCACCCCCCCCATCCTAACAACCCACCACCCACAACCCACCCCAACCCCCCACAAAAC
This sequence comes from Knipowitschia caucasica, assembly GCA_964034765.1. NCBI lineage: Eukaryota > Metazoa > Chordata > Actinopteri > Gobiiformes > Gobiidae > Knipowitschia > Knipowitschia caucasica. Next base: position 29,353,736 of record OZ035826.1, read on the forward strand.
CCCCCCACCCACCCCAAACCCCCCCCAACCCCCAACCCCCCCCCCCCCCCCCCCCCACCCCCCCCCCCACCCCCAACACCACACAACAACCCACCCAAAAACCCCCACACCCAAAACCCAAACCCACAATCAAATAACTCAAAACACCACACACCCCCCCAAACCACACCCCCACACCCCCCCCAACCCACACCCAACCACACCCCCCCCCCCACCACCTCCCCCCCCCCCCCCCCCCCACCCACCCACCCAAACCAACCCAAACCACCCCCCCCAATCCCATCCCCAACCCACCCCCCCCCCCCACCCCCACACCCCCACACCCCCCAACCCCCCCACACAACCACCCCCCCCCCCCCCCCCATCCAACAGCCCCCCCCCACACCCCCACCCCCCCAACACCCCCCCCCCCCCCCACCCCCCCCCCCCCCCCCCCCCCCCCCAACCACCACACCCCTACCCCACCACCCCCACCAACCCACCACAAAACCCCCCCTACCCCCCCCACCCCCCCCCCCCCCCACCCCCCCCCCCCCCACCCCCCCCCCCCACCCCCCCCCACAACACCCCCCCCCCCCCCCCCCCCCCCCCCACCCCCCCACACCCACCTCCAAACCCCCCCAACCCCCCCACAATACCCCCACCCACAAACAAAACCACCCAACCCCCCACAACCACAAACCCCCCCACCCCACAAACACCCACCCCCCCCCCCAAACACCACCCCCCCCCCCACCAACCCACACCAACCCCCCACCCCCCCACCCACAAACAACCACCTCCAACCTCTCCCATAACCCCCCAAACACCCCCTACCTCACACTCACCCCCCACCCCCCCCCCCCCCCCCCCCTCCACCCAACCCCCCACACAAAAACACAAACCCCCAAACCACACCTTATCCCAAACACTAATACCCCCCACCCCCCTTATCCCCCCCATCCCACCCTACACACACTCCATCTCCTACACCATACTATTCTCCCCCTCCAATTCCTCTTCCCCCCCTCATAACTATACAAAAACAAAAACCCCCCCCCCCCTACCCACCCACCCAAACAACCCCAAATCCCCCCCCCATCCCACAACACAACCAACCAATAAACCCCACCCCACCACCCCCATCCCCCACCCTCACCCCCCCCCCCCCTTCCTACCCCTAACCCCACCCCCCCCCCCAAACCCCCCACTACCCTTCCCCCCCCTCACACCAACAAAACCACCCCCCACCCCCAAAAAGTAATCATCTCTCTCAACCCTAAAATAACCCAAACCTAATAACCCTCATATAAATCATCCCATATCCCCCAACTAAAATAATCCCATCTTAATTATTCTTCTTACCTATTCCCCTCATACACCTCTTCCCTCCCTAATTTCCCCATCCTACCCTCAACATATCCCACCAAAAAACAAACCCCCCCCCCACCCACCATCCCACAAATTAACCAACCCCTTCTTCTCCAACCCACAACCTCCCCCATTCATCCACACCTCCACCCCCCATTCCATATCACAATCCCCACCCCCATACCCCAACACATCCTCAAAAGTCACCCTTAACCCCACATCTTTCCCAAACCCATACCTATCATAAACACAAATCCATCACACTCCTCCTCAACTTCACAATTCCAAACTCTCCCCTCCCACCACCACAAACCTACTACCAAACCCCCCCACCCAAACATCCTATACAATACCCCCAATCCCCCAAATAACAAACAACTCCATATAATAACCCCACCACTACACATATCCTCCCCACAACATACAATATTACACCTCCAATCCAAATCACCACCCAACCCCCCCCCCCCCTTATCCCTTCCCAAATAACATAACATCTACCTTCCCCCTCAAAAAATCACTCAATCCCCCTAAACCTATTCAACCTATCCTTAAACATTTCCCACAACCACCCTTATCCCCCCACATCTCACCAACACAACAAACACCAAACACACCCACTCCAAAATCCCCTCCACACACCCTCCCCAAACAAAACCCCATACTAAAATCCCCCCCCACAAAACCCATACAACCCCCCCAAAAAAATCACCCCCCACCACCACCCACAACTCCCCCACCCCCACTATCCAACTCTACCATAAACACACCTTACCTAAATTAAAAATCTACCTAATACCACCAAAACCAACACCAAATCCCCCCCCCCCCAAACCACCCAACCACCAACACCATACACCCACCAAAACACCACAACACCAACCCCAACCCCCACAAAACCCACCACACCCCCCCCCCCCCCCCCCCCCCCCACCCCCCCCCCCCCCCCCCACAATCACACCCCAAACAAAAACCCCCCAACATCCCCCACACAAAACCCAACCCCCCCCCCCAAATCCCAACCCACATACCCATACACACCCACACACCCAACACCCACTACCCAAAACACCCCATACACAACACCACAAAACACCATACAAAAACCAACCATCCCCTCCATAAACACCCATATCCTCCCCCAACCCTTAACAACCAACCCCACAAAAAACCCCCACCAAACCCCCACCCCCCCTCACAAAACCCCCACCAAACACCCCCCCCATTCCCATTTAAAACAACCCCCAAAATAACCCCACCACCCACAACCCAATCCCACCAACCCCCCCCCCCCTACCTATCCCAACACACCCCACCCCCCCCCCCCCCACCCCCCCCCAAACCCCCCACCCCACCCCCAACCAACCAACCCCCCCACACCCCCCCCCACAAACAAACCCCCCCCACACCAACCCCCCCCCCCCAAAAACCAACCCCACCAAACCCCCACCCCACCCCCACCCCCCACCCCCACCACCCACACCCCCACCCCACCCACCCCACCCCCCCCCCACACCCCCAACCCCCAACCCCCCCCCCCACACCCCACCCCCCCCCCCCCCCCCCCAACCCCAACCACTCCAACACCACCCAACACCCACCACCCCCCCCCCCCCCCCCCCCACCCCCCACCCAACACCCCCCACCCCCCCCACCCACCCCCCCCCCTCCCAACCCCCAACCCCCCCCCCCCCCCCACCCCCCCCCACCCCAACCCCCCCCCACACCCCCACCCCCCCCCCCCCCACCAATCCCCCCCCCACCAACCCCACCACAACCCCCCCCCCACCCCAACCACCCCCCACCCCCCCCCCCCCCCCCACCCCCCCCCCCCCACCCCCCACCAACCCACCCCCCCCACAAACCACCTCCACACCCCTCCACAAAACCAACAACCCCCCACCCAACCCCCCCCCCCCACCCCCACCACCCCAACCCTCCACCCACCCAAACACCACAACCACCACACCCACCCCCACCCCCCCACCCCCACCCCACCCCCCCCACACCCCCCAACCACCAAACCCTACCACCCACCACCCACCCCCACACCCCCACCCAACCCACACCCCCCCCCCCCCCCCCCACCCCCCCCCCCACAACAACACAAACCACCCAAAAACCCCCCCCCCCCACCCCAAACCCCAACCCCAACAAAACACAACCCCACCCAAAACACACTACCCAAACCCCACCCCCCACAACCCAACACCCACACAACCATCCCACCCCCCCTACACCCCCACCCCTACCCCACCAATAACCCCCACCCCACCTCCATTACAACCCAAAAACACACATCACACAACCCCACCCACCACAAAACCCCCACCACCCCCCCCACTAACCACACAAACCACCACAACCCCCCCACCCCCCCCCACACCCCACCCCCCATCCCCCCACCCAACACACCACCCCACACCACCCCCCCACCCCCCCCCCCCCCTACCACCCAAACCCCAACAACACCCAACAACCACCCCCCACCTACCACCCCACCAAAACACCCCACCCCCCACCACCCCCACCCCAATACCCCCCCCCAACCCCCCCCCCCCCCAAACCACACCCAACATACACCCTACAAAAAAACAACCCTACAAACAAACCACCAACACCACCCAACACCAACCCTAACCCCCCCACAACAACCCACTCAACAACCCCAAACCCCCCCCCCCCCCCACATACCCACAACCCCCACACCCACCCCACCACCCCAACCCACAAAAAAACAACAAAACCCATCCCCCCCACATCCCCCTATCCCTACCTATCCCACAACCCCCCAACCTCCCCAACCCCCCCCTCACAATCCCCAACCACCCCCCACACCCCCCCCCCTCACCCCCAAACCAAATACCATACCCAACCCCTCCACCCATCACCTAACTCCCTCAACCACCCCCAAAACCCCCCCCCCCCCCCCCCACCCCCCTCCACCACAAATAAACCCTACCACACCCCAACAAACCAACAACACCCCCCCCCCCCCCAACCCCCACCAAACACACACCCCCACACCCACCCACCTCCAAAACCCCACCCCCCCCCAACCCCCTCAATCCACCCACCCCCACCACCCATAAACCCACCCCACACACACCCCCCCAAAACCCCCCCCCACACCCCCCCAACCCAACCCCCCACCCCCCACCCCCCCCCCCCACCAACCTCACAAAACCCCCCCACCCCCCCCCCCCCCCCCCTCACACCACCCCCCCCCACCCCCCCCCCCCCCCCCCATAAAACAACCCCCCATCCCAAAACCCCAACCCCCACACCCACACCCACCCACCCATCAATACACCACAAACACCCCCCAACACCCCCCCCACCACAACCAACACCCCCCAACAACCAAAAACCCACAACACCCCCCACCCACCCCCCCCCACCCCCCATCCCCTACCCCAACCCACCCCACCCACCACCACCCCCCACCCCCACAACCCCCCCACCTACATACCCCCCCCCACCCAACCCCACCACACCAACCCACCCCCCCCCTACCCCCCAACCCCCCATCCCCCCTCCCAACACCACAACCCCATACAAAACACAACCCCTCAAACCACCACCCCCCACACCCCCACCCCAACCCACCCACCCCCACCACACCCCTAAACCCCAACCCACCCCACCCAACCCTCACCCCCAACACCCCACACAATCCACCCACCATCCACCCCCCCCCCTACCCTCCAACCCCCCCCCACCCCCCACATACACCCCCACCACACCCACACCCTATAACACCCCAACCAAACCACCCCCCCCCCACACCCCACCCCATACCACTAATACCCACCCAACACCCCCCCCCCCCAACCCCCCCCCCCATCCACCCCCCCCAACATATAACCCAAATTCCACACACCCCCCCCCCTCACCCAACAACCATCCCCCCCCCCCCCCATATCTACCACCAAATCCCCAAACCACCCCTTCCTCCCCCCCCCCCCCCCCTACCCTCATATTACCATACACAACAACCCTTAACCATTATTTCCAACCCATCCCCCCCAACCCCCCCAAATAAAACACACCTCCACCACAATTCCCCCCCCTCCCCTAATTACCCCAACACCACATCCTCCTCCACCCCCTACAACCCCCCCATACAACCCTCCCCCATCACCACCCCACACCCCCCCCACCCCCCATCCCCAAACCTAAACCACTATACCCCTCCCCTACCTCCCTCCCCCTATATCCTTATTCCCCCTAACCACCCCCCTACCCCCCCCCCCACCCCCCCCATATCACCACACCCACTCAACACCCACACCCCCAACCACCACCCACTACCCAAAACCCTCCAACCCACCAACCCAAAACCCCCCCCCCCCCACAACACCACCAAACCCCACCCCCCCCCCCACAACACCCACCCCCCAAACCCCCACACCCACCCCCCACCACCCCCCCCCCCCCACAACACACCCAACCCCACCACCCCCCACCCCCCCCACCCCCCCCCCCCAACACCCCCCCCACCATACACAAACCCCCCAACCACCAAACCCACCACCCCCCCACACACCCTCACAAAACCAACACCAAAACAACCCACCACCCCCCCACACAACCCACCAACCAAAAACCCCCCCCACACACACACCCAACCCCACCACCACCCACCCCCCCCAACCAACCCCCCCCCCCCCACATACCCACCCCCCAACCCCCACCAACCCCCCCTACCACCACCACAACCACCACAACCCACCCCCACCAACACACCACAACAACACCCCCACCCCCCCCAACCCCCCCCCCCCCACACCCCCCCCCAACAACCCACACCACACCCCAACCCCCAACAACAATAATAAAACAACACCCCACACATCAAAACACACCAACAACAAACAACAACCCCCCCCACCACCACCCCACCACCCCCCCCAACCACCCCCCCCCCCACCCCCCACCCCCCCCACACCCACCACCCCCCAAAAACCCACCCAAACCTACCCACACCACCCACCACCCCCCCCCCCCCACCCCCAACCCCCCCCCAAACCACCACCAAACAAACTCCCCCCCAACCCCCCCCCCCCCCCCACCCACCCACACCCCCCAACCACAACCCCCCCAAACCTAACCACTACATCAAACCATCCACCCAAACCCCACCACCCACCACCCCACACAAACAAACCACCCCAAACACAACCCAACCAAAAATCCACACACCCACACCCACCCCCCCCCCCAACCCCAACCAAAACCCCAAACAAAACACCACCCCCTACCCACCCACACCCCCCCACCCAACAACTAAACCCCCACACCTCCACACCCCATACCCACCCCAAACCCAACCACAAACACAATCAACCCCAACCAAAACAAACCTACCCCACAAAAACCCCCCCCCCCCCATCCAACACCCCCCCAAACAACCACACCTCATCAACTACACCCCCCCCAAACCCCCCCCCACCCCACCCCACCCACCCCCCCCCCCCCCACCCCAACAAACCAACACCCCCCCAACCACCCCCCCACCACAACCACACACACACACACCACCCCCCCCCCCCAAAACCACCCAACCCCCCCCCCCCCCACCACACCCCCCCCCCAACCCACACACCCCCCCCCCCCCACCCCCCCCCACCCCCCCCCCCCCCCCCCCCACCACACCCCCCCCCCCCCCACCCCCCCCCCCACCCACCCTCCACAACCCCTCCACACAACACCCCCCCCCCAACACCCCCCCACCAACCACCCCAAAACACACCCCCCACTCCCCAAACCCCCCCCCCCCCCCCCCACCCCACCCCCCCCCCCCCCCAAACCCCACCCCCCCCCCCCCCACCAACAACCCCCCCACACCACCCCACCCCCCCACCCCACCCCCCCCCACCCCCCCCCCACCCTCCCCCAAACAAAACCCCACCCCCATCCCCCCCCCACCCCCCCCACCACAACCAACCACCCCCCCCCCCCCCACCCCCCCCAAACCCCCACCCCCCCCCACAACACAAACACCCACCCCCCCCACAACCCACAACCAACCCCCAAAACACAACCACACCACACCCCCCACACCCCCCAACACCACCCAACCACCACACCCCACCCCACCCCACACAAACCCCCCACCCCCACCACCACACACCCCCCCACCCCACAAACCCACACCCCCCCCCCCCCCCCCCCCACCCCCCACCCCCCCCCCCCCCCCCCACCATACCCACACCCCACCCCCACCCCCCACCACCACCCCCCCCCCCCCCCACCCCCCCCCCACACCCCCCCACCCCAACCCCACCCACACCCCACCCACCCCACCCACCACCCCCCCCAACAACACAACCACCACCCCAATCACACACATCACCACACAAACCCACCACAACCCCCACACCCCCCCAACCCCACAAAAAACACCAAAACCACCCCACACCCCCCCACCCCCCCCCTCCCCCCCCCCCAACACAACCCCCAAAACCCACCACACCCCCCCCCCCACCCCAACCCACCCACCCCCCCAAACCCCACCAACCCCCACACCAAAACCCTTAAACAAACCCTACACTAACCAACCAAACCAACCCCACCACACACCACCACACACACCCCCCACCCCCACACCACCCCCCCACCACCCCACACCCACCCCCCCCCACCCACCCACCCCCCACACCCCACCAACACCCAAACAACCCCCCCACCACCCCCAACCCACACCCACCACCCAACCCACCTCCCCCCCCCCCCCACCCCACAACACACAACAAAAACCACCCACCACCCCCCCCCCCATAAATCTCTAACATTATCAACCCCAATCACCAACCCACCCCAACAACAAACACCCCCAACAACTCCCATACACACACCCAACCCCAAAACCCCCCCCCCTACCTACCAAACCACAAACCCAAACCCAACCAACTTCTCAAAACCCCCTATCCATAACAATATTCCCCCCCACACCTAAACCACACACCCCTACCCAACCAAACCCAACCCCCCCACACCCCAAAACAACCCCCCCCCATCCCCACAAACCAACAACACCACCCCCCCCAACAACCCCATCCCATCCAACCCCCCCCCAAAACAAACCCCCCACCACCAACACAACAAACCCCCACCCCACCCCCCCCCCACCCCCCCCCCCCCACCACAACACAACAAAAAAACCACAAAAACCCCACCCCACAAACCACCCCCCAAAACCCACACCCCCAAAACAAACCCCAAACCACCCCCCCACAAACCCCCCCAACTCCACCCCCCCCAAACACACCCCCCCCCCCACACCCCCAACAAAACCACTAACCCCCCCCCACCACCCACCCAACACAAACCCCCACCCCCCCCACCAAACCCACCCCCCACCCCCACCACAAACCACACAAAACCCAAACCCCAACCCCCCCCCACCCATCCCACCCCCCCCCCAACCCCAACCCCACCCCCACAAAACAAACCCACCCAAACCCCACACCATCACTCACCAACACCTAACCAACAAAAACCCCTCAACCCAACAAACCACCCCCCCCCCCCCCCCCCACAACCCACAAACCCCAAACCAACCCCCAACCAAACCCCCCAAACCACCCCCCCCTAAACACCCCCACCCCCACCACCCCCCCCCCCCCCCCCACCCCCCACCACCCCACCCACACCCCCACAAAACAAACACCCCCCACCAACCCAACCCCTCCACCCCCAACCCCACCCCCCCAAAAAACAAAAACCCCCCCCCCACCCCCCCAACCACAACCACCCCCCCCAACCCACCCCACCACACAACCCCCTACCCCAAACCCAACCACCACTTCCCCCACCCCAACCCCCCCCCACACCAACCCCAAAACCCCCCCCCCACCATCAAACACCAACCAATCCCACCCAAACCATCCTTAACAAACAAAACCCCCACCACACCCCCCACCCAACCCCCAACCACCAAACAATCTAACCCCACACCCCACCTCCCACCACTCCCACACCCCCCCCCCACACCAAACAACCTAAACACACCCCACCCACACCAACCCCACAATACACAACACAACCACAACCAACCCCCACCCCTCCCCAACACAATAATCAAACACACAAACCCAACCAAACACCCAACACCCAAACCCCCCACAACACACAACCCCACCCACAATCCACAAAACTACACCCCCCCAACCCCCCACCCACACACAACCCAACCCACAACACCCAACTCCCACACCCCACACCCCCCCCCACCTACACACCCCCCCCCCCAAAAACCCATAACCAACACAACCACTCCTCTACCCACCAACCCCACCACTACCCCCACCCCCCCCCCAACACCCCCCCCCAACCACCCCCCCCATAAAAACCCCAAAAACCCCACTCACACACCCCCACAAACACCCCTCCCACCCACACCAAACACCAAACCCCCACCCCACCCCACCCAACCCCCACCCACCCCCCCCACAAACCCACCCCCCTACCCCAAACCAACCCACTTACCCCCCCTCACACATCTAACACAAAAATATTCCCCTCCAAACCCCCCCCCCCCCCCCTCCTCACTCAACCCCATAATCCACCCCCCAACCTCCCCACACCCAACCACCCCACTTATATTCCCCCCCCTCCCTCCCCCTCCAACATACCAATCCTACCCCCACCAACCATCCCCCACTCACAAAACTCATTACCTCAACCACACCCTTAACTCAAAACCCTCTCCCCAAACCAACCCCCCCTAACCCACACCCCCCCCACCACCCAACACCCAATTAAAATCCACCCCCCCTATCAACCCCCTACCCCCCCCCCACCCCCATACTCTATAACTAACCCAAAACCCCAAATCAACCACCCCCACCAACAACACCAACCCACTCACCCACCCCCCCTAACCCCACACCCACCAAAAACCCCATCACCATCCCCCTCCCAATACCAACCACCACCAAACACACCCAACAACCCCAAACAACAACCTCCACCCCCACCCAAAACCACAACCACCCCCCAACCCCCCCCCCCCAACCATACACCACACCCCCCCACCAAACCACAATACCCCCACCCCCCTACCAAAAACAATCAACAAAACCCCAAAAACATTTAAACCCCCATATCACCAACATCCCCAACAACCCCTTAGCAACACTAAACATCCTCCCTACCAATCTCCCCCCCCCCCAACACCCCACAAATCAAAAAATCAACCCCATACACCCCCACATTCACACCCACCCCCCCCCCCCCCCCCACCCACCCAACCCCCCACCCCACACCCCACCAAAACCACCCACCCCCCCACCCCCCCCACCCCCCACCCCCACACCACCCACATCCCAAACCCACCCCCCCCCAACCCACCCCCCACCCTCCACACCAACCCCCCACCCACACCCTAAACCCAACCACCCCCAACCCCCCCCCCACAACCCCCCCCCCAATACCCCACCCACCCCCCCCCCCACCCACCCCCCCCCCCACCACAACCACCAACCCCCACCACCCCAACCCCACCAACCACCACACCCCCCAAACCCAACCCCCCCCCCCCCCCCACAAAACCCCCCAATACCCCCCCCCAACCCCCCCAACCCCCCCACCCAACCCCCACAACCAATTATCCCCACAACCAACCACCCCAACCATCCCCCCCTCACCCCAACCACAACCCCCCCCACAACAAATACCCCAACCCACCACAAATACCCCCACCCCCCCCTACCCCCCCCACACCCCAACACACACCACATCCACAAACCCCCCCCACCCAAACTAATACCCCCCCTAAACCCCCCCACCAACATCCACACATACCCAATTTACCCCTACCCCCCCCCCCCTCCACCCCCCCCCATCATAAAACTCTACCCAACCACCCCTATCACAACCCCCCCATCCCCCTTATTTACACCCCTCCCCCAACACCCCAATCCCCCTCCCACACCACCCCCCCCCCACCCCCAACCCCACCCACAACCACCCATCATCACACCACCACATATACCCCCCCCCCCAACCCCCCCCCCCCCCCCCCCACACACCCACCCAAACCAACCAAAAACCACCCAACACAAACACAATCAAACACCCCCCACCAACCACAACAACCACACCACACCCCCCCCCCACCACATCCCCACCCCCCCCCCACCACCACCCAAACACAAAACCCCCCCATCCCCCTCCCACACCCCCACCCAACCCCCCCCCCCCCCCCCCCCCCCCCCACCCCATCTCCCCCCCATACACCAAACCCAATACACCCACCCCCCACACCCCACAACCCCCACACCACCCACAACACACAAAAAACACCACACACACCCACACCCACCCCCCCCCCCCCCCACCCCCACCCCACAAAAACACCCCCCCACCCCCCCCCCCCCCCCCCCAACCCACAACCCAAACCACCAACATACAACATCACCACCCCCAACCACCCCACACACCCCCCCACCCCCCCAACCCCCCCCACCCCCCCATCCCCCCCACCCCCCCACCCCCCCACCACCCCCCAAACCCCCCACCCCCCCCCCCCCCCCCCCCCCCCCCCACACCCCCCAACCCCCAACAACTCCCCAAAAACACCCCCAAACCACACACCCCCACCCCCCCTCCCCCCCACATAAACCCCCCATACCCCAACAAAATCCCCCATCACCCCCACCCCCCCCCACACTACAACACCCCCCCCAACCCAATCCACACAAAACCCAAACCCCAACACCTACACCCCCACCTAAACCTTACCCAAAACCCATAACCACCAACCCCCCCCTCCACCACTCCCCCACCCACACCCCACCAACCCAAACCCCCAACACCCCTCCACCCCCCCACACCAACACCAAACCACCTAAACCAACCCCACACTCCACCCACAACACCCCCCCTCAAAACAAACAACCACACCACAACATACACCCCACAAAACCACACCCCCCACAACCCCCACAATAACCAACCCCACACCCCCCCCCCAACAACCACCCCCCCACCCCCCCCCCCACCCCAACCAACAACCCCCCCCCCCCAAACCCCCCCCCCCCCCCCCCCCCCCCCCCACCCCACCACCCCCCCAACAACCCACCCACCCCCCCCCCCCCCACAACCCCACAAACCCCAACCCCCCCCCACCACCACCCCACCCCCCCCCCCCCCCCCCCCCCAAATACACACCACACACAACCACCCCAACCCCCACACCCCTCATAACCCACATCATAACAATCAATACCCATACCAACTAACAAATACATCATACACCTACATCAACACAATTACCCTCAACCAACACATCCCACCAAATATCCCCCCCCCACACCCAACCCTACCACAATACCACCACAAACCCCCCCCCCCCCCCCCCCCACCATACCCCACCAAACCCACACCCCCCCAACCATACCTACCCCCCACCCACCCACCACCCCCCCCCAACCAACACACACACCCCAAACAATACCCCCACCCCCAACCCCAACACATATCCTAAAATCACCCCCCCTCCAACCTCCATTCACCCCCAACCTACTAAAACACCCTCCCCCCTCCATCTACCAACAACCCCCAACCCCCACACACCACCCCAACAACCCCCCATACCAACCAACACACACCCCCAAATAAACATCCACTCACATCCCCCCATCCCCCCCAAATATCCAACCACTCAATATAAAAACCCCCACCAAACCCAAATCACCCCCACAACATACTTACAACACATTCCCCATCCAAAACACACCAACCCCCCCCCCCTAAACCCCCTTTCCCCATAAAAAATAACAATTCTCAATCCCCCTAAAACAACCACACACAAACCCTAACACAAATATCAACCTATCTAAACATATTCCCAAAACCACAAATATATCCACCCCCCACCCATCTACAACCACAACCCCACCACAACCACAAACACCACCCCCACCCAAACCAAACACAACCCCTCCCCAAAAAACCCCCCCCACAAAACAACCAACCCACACAAAACACCCCCCCTCCACCAACATACCAAACACCCACCACCCATCACCCCCCCCAAACAAACATACAAACCTCCCTAATAAAACAACACCTACATAAACCATTAACATACCCCAATCTAACTATCCCCCACCCCCCAACCCCCCACCCAAACACACCAACCCCACCAACCACCACACACCCCACCCCCACACCCCCCCACCCCCACCCCCACCCCCCACCCCCCCCCCCCAACCCCCCCCCCACCCCCCCCCCCAACAACCCCCCCACCCCCCCAAAACCCCCCCCCCCCCACCACCCCACCCCCAAACCCCCCCCAAAACCACCCCCACAACCCACACACACCCACACCCATCCCCCACCAACCAAACCCAACCCCCCCCAACCACCCCCAACACCACCCCCCCCCCCCAAACCCCTATCATAACCCAACCCCACCAAACACACACCCAAAACCACCCCCCATCCCAAAACACACAACCCCACAAAAACCCCCCACCACCCCCCCCACCCCCCACACCCCACCCCACAACAATAAACACCACCCCCCCCCCCCATACCCCAAAAAAAACCACCACCCACTACCCCCACCCACAACCACAAACCCCCATACCACCCCCCCAAACCCCCACACCCAACACCCCCCCCCCCCCCCCCCCCCCCCCACCCCCCCCCCCCCCCCCCCAACCCCCCCCAACCACACCCCACCCACCCCAACCATACAAACCCCCCACAATACCCCACACACCCAAATACCCCCACCCCACAACATACCCCCCACAACAAACCACTACCCCACAAACCCCACACCCCCCCTACCCCCCACACACCCCCACCAACAACACCCCCCCCAAACACCCCCACCCAACCCCCACCAACACCCCCAAAACCACCCCCCCCCCACACCCAACCCCCCCAACCCCAACCCCAACCAAAAAAACCCCCCCCTCCAACCCCACACCCCACCACCACCCCCCCCCCCCCCCCCAACCCACCCAAACCCCCACCCCCCCCACCCACCCCCAAACCCCCATACCCCCCACAAACCCACCCACCCCCACCCCCCAAAACCCACAAACCCCCCCCCTAACCCCCCCCCCCCCCCCCCCATCCACCCCCCCCAACCCCCCCACCATCTACCCCCCCCACACCCCACCCCCCCAACACCCCCCAACCCCCCACACCCCCAACACCCCCAACCCCCAAACCCCCACCTTCCCCAACCCCTCTAACCTCCCTCAACACAACATATCCCATCCCATACCCATCCAATAACCCCCCAAACCCACCCAACCCCCACCCATACCATCCACAACCTACCACCCATACCCCCTTCAATCCAACTCCAAACCAACTCCCACCAAATCCCCCCCCCCCCCCCCCACCAACTCCCATCATACCAAACCTAAAATCCAACCTACACCCAAATCACCCACCCCACCCTACCACACACACCACCCCCACACCCCCCAACCCCCAACCCATAACAAAAAACTCACCCACCCCAAACACACACCAAAATAACCCCCCCCACCCCCCCACCCCCCAACCCCCTAATAAAACCCAACCCCAACCCCATCTCACTCAACCCAATCTCCAAACCACCACCCCTCACACCCTACCAATCCCCCCTCCTCCCCCACACCCACCACCAACTATACCCCACACACCAACATTACCAAAATACACCTCCCAACAAAACCCACCCAACACAAACCTACCAAATCATCACCCTCTAACAACCACAACCACAGATACCCCAAAAACCCAACCACCCCCCCCCCCCCACACAACACAATACACCCACCCCACACAACCCCACACCAACCCACCCCCATCCACCAAAACCCCCCCCAAACAACAAACAAAAAACACCCACCCACCCAAACAACCCACCACCCATCACCCACCCCCCCCAACCCCCCCACCCACATCCCCCCCCAACCCCCCATAAAACACCCATAATACTCACATAAAAAACAAAAACCTACTACAAAAACACATACCCCACCCCACTCCCCCTCCCCCACCCCCCAATAACCCCAAAACAACAACACAATATATCCACCCCACACCCAAACCCCAAACCCACCCCCCACCCCCACAACCACACAACACACTACTCCCAAAAAACAAACCCCACAACAACCCACATAAACACCCCCCCCAACCTCTACCCTAACCACCTCAAACCCCCAACCCCACCCCCCCCCCAACCCCCCCCACCACCCCCCCCAAACCCAACAAACCACCCCACCCCTCCATCAAAACACCTCCAAAACCCCCACACACCCCCCCCCCCCCCCACCCCCCCACCCCCACACCCAACACACAACCCCACCAAACCCCAACCACACCCCCCCCCCCCACACCCCCACAACAACCCACCCCACCCACCCCCCCCTCACCACCCACCCCCCCCCAAACCCCCCCCCCCACCACCCCCCCTCCCACCACCCCCCCACCAAACTACACCCCCCACACCCACCCCCAACCCCCCCCCCACCCCACCCACCAACCCCCCACCCCCCACCCCCACCCAACAACCCAACACAAACCACCCCACCCCCCCCCCCCAACCCCCCCCCCAACCACAACAACCCCCCACCCCCCCCCCCAAAACAACAATCCCCTCCACCAACCCACCCACCACCCCCCCACCCAACCCCCCACCCACCAAAACCCACCCCACCCCCCCCCCACACACCACCAACACAACCACCCCCCCAACTACCTACAAACCACCCCCCACACCCCCACAACCAACCCCCCACCTTCACCTTAACCATAGCCAACCACACCACAAAAACCCCACACACCCCACCCCCACAACAAACCCCCCCCCCCCCCCCCCCCCCAACCCACCCCCCCCCCCAACACCCCAAACCCCCCCCCCCACCCCCACCCACAAACCCACCCCAAAACCCCCCCACACCCTCCCACAACCACCCCCCAACCCTCCCCCCCACACCCCACACCAACCCCCAACAACCACCCAACAACCAACCACCCCCCAACCCCCCACACCACACCCCCCCCAACCCCCCCCCCCCCCACCCCCACCACCACCCCCCCCCCCCCAAACACCACACCCCCCAACCCCCCCCAAACCTCCCCACCCACCACCCCCCACAAACACCACCCCCCCCAACACAAAACCCCACCCCCAAACCACCCCCCTACCAACCCCCCCCCCCCCACCCCCCCCCAAACCACACCCCACAAACCAACCCCCCACCCCCCCCACCCCACACCCACCCCCCCCCCAACACTACCACCACACCCCCCCCCACCCAACCACCCCCCCCACCCACCAAAACACATCCCACACACCCCCAATCCCCACAAACCCCCCCCAA